>LR736866.1:233221-280872 GCA_902654985.2 Oryctes borbonicus | reverse complement strand
TATTTTGTTTCGAGTTAAACTCGTTAGCGCGTAAAATTTGGTAACAACGTACCATACGTATGTTTGAGAGACTTATTCATTTTCAGATTTAAATGAAAGAAATATGCGAAATTAATAATAAAACAATACTCATTTGTAAATCACCAATCAATTACAGCTGAAGTAGATGCCAAACATATCGACACTCTCGTTTTAAAGTAAATACAAAGCTTAATATCGGAGATTTACAGATTATTTGAACAATAAAAGTTTAAGTACTTTCCTGTGGATATATTCGACCTGGAATACGTATCGGTGTGGTTTAATTGTAATCGCTGAATCAATAAATATCCATCGCAACAATAAACGGATTTTTTATGGAATTAACCATGCCAAGTGTGTGTATTTTTTTTTAGCAACGTATATATCAATAGAAGCCGTTTTAATATCAAATTTATTATTATAATTGCTCGCGGAATGCTTTTGATATCTTCTCGATAAAGAGGTATTTACGATATTACAATCCCGTATGTTCTATTAATATAACATGTACGTACGTAGGTATTACATAGATTCCAGAATGATTGTTTATTTTGAAAGGTAATTTATGTTTGTGTGTAGATCCCAGGTGCAAAATTTTACATTATCTGAAAAAGAAAGCCGAGAATCTTGGACTAACATTGAAAGCTTTAATGGTCCACTTTGTTAACTGAACATGTGCATTTCGCCGTAGTGATTTATTTACATTTTACTAGATGTGTGATATTATAATCTCATCGGCTCATAAAATGTATATATATAATTGTATCTAATATGCCAAAAGACCATAAGCATCTGACGTCATAAATTCTGGCACCAAGGATGAACTTCGTTAAGAATATTTAGAACGAAGCGAGAATTTAGACTTATAATAAATTTTGCACGATTCCGTTATCCCCATGTTAACGTAAGCAGTGACAATAACAAAATGTTTGAGACGTTTAGCAAATTCCAAGCATATAGGTCATACTGCTGGCATACTCTACGTATAAATGTAAGAGAAAATTTTTCCACCAACATGGCTTAAGTTTTCAAATGTTAATGTTTCTTTTAACACAAGCGTAGTTATATTACCCGGAATATTTTTGAGTAACATCTTCGTGTTGTGGTTCGAAACTTTTGAGACTATCTTCGTAAGTACAGTGCATAACATAAATCACTCTTCCGTAGTTAATTAAACTGTGAAACTAGGATATTTTGCTGCGTATATTCCGAACAGAAATAGGTACAACACCGTAAAATGGATGTACACTGCCGTTCAGAGAAGTTCAGTCGGTTGGCAAAAAACATGAAAAGGTTACAGAAACAAACGAAACTAAAAACAAAATGCAATTTTATTGTATGTACAGGTAAAAAAGACAAAAATAAATAAATAAAAAGTTATTCTGGCCTAATATAACATACTGAACATTGTATTTTTTTTTTCATCGAAAAAACCTCCTTTGCTGTTAATCACCACTCGAAATATTCTAGGCATTCTTTCGATAAGTTTTGTTAAAACGGATTGTGGAATATTAATCCATTCATGTTGCAGAATATTCCGTAAATGTTCTTGTGAAGTTGGGCACATTTTTCGGATCCTCCTGTCCAGTTCATCCCACAACAACTCTATAGGGTTCAAATCTGGGCTTTGTGGGGGCCATGTCATGACTTTCAGGATGTGCTGTTCTTCTTGCTCCTTTAGATAGTTCTTACGCACTAACGCAGTGTGTTTCGGGTCGTTGTCATGCATGAATGTAAAGTTACGGCCTATTATACGCAATCCTGATGGCACTGCACCATTTTGGAGTACTGCAAAATAATTTTCTTTCCTCATTACACCCTGCAGTCTGCATAAATCTCCCGTCCCAGCAAAGGAGAAACATCCCCACACTAACACAGAACTACGCCCTTGCTTCACTGTAGGCATAATGCAGTTCGGGATCACTTTTCGGTTTTAGATCTTCGGACATAAACTCATCGATTTTGCCCAAAAAACCTCAAACTTTGACTCGTCACTCCAAAGCACGTGTTTCCAATCATCTAACAACCAATCTAGATGAGAACGGGCCCACTGTAGCCGTTTTACTCTGTTGCTCCGACGTTATAAGGGTTTTCGAATGGCAATGCGTCCATGAAGGTCCGCTTGTTGAAGTCGACGTTTTACCGTACTCGCCGCGGCCGTGAAGAACACGGCCGCGATTGACTTCGGCTGCTATTTGTTTCGCTGTTAATTTTCTATTGCGTTTGCTTAATAATACAATTCTCAAATCTTCAGCTTTTGTTGTTTTCCTAGATGCTCCAGGACGAACACGATTTTCTATAGTTCCAGTTGTCCGATATCGCTTTATGATGTCATTTACTGTTGAACTTCTCATATTTATTTTTTCAGCAATTTGTCGCCCCGAATATCCTTCTTCGAACAGCGTAATAATGCGTGAACGTTTTTCTACACTGGTAGGCTTGCCACGTGCCATTTTGAAGTAAATTTTCTTAAAACTTTCACGCAAAAACGACAGATGCATATCAACACACGTTTAACAGTAAAAGGAAGCAAATTTATATCTTTACGCCTGTGATAAATAAACAAGAATGATGCTGCGGTGTATTTCCTAAATGTATTGTTCGTTAATAATCCCCAAACGACCCGTTTCAAAAGATCGGTACTTCCGAGAAATTCTTGGAATGATAATAAAAGGGACTTTATTGCGGTCGTCGCAATATTTCTACTTTACATAATAATTTATGGCTTTAATCCCTTAGAAAAGAGTGTATGCTTAATATTTTTCTAATTTTATGTATTAATAATTGTATACAGTGTGATATAATAGATTTTTATTGTATGACCGAATTTCACTGAACGGCAGTGCCAATGAACATCTTATTTACATCGTTGAATTTGTTAGAGTTAGGAATGTAGAACTCCAAAAATTCGATACTTATATAGGTACACCACAGGGAATCGTTTTGGCGCCTTTAATTCCTTTACTGTGTACAAATGAATATTCCCAAGTGTCCTCGGTATGGTGAGATCTTTTCGTATGTTGATAATTGTATTGTATCCAATAAAACATTAACTCTCCTAATTGAAACATTAACGCCGCAATTAAAAGGCTTTCCGAATGATGTCCCAACAGAAACGCTAGTAAAGAAAATTATTTATAAAAGATGATTCACCGAGAAAATAACAATTGAACGTATTTTTAGGCTCATCGCCAGAAAAAGTTGTCCACTTTCAGGCTTCCTCGAAGGCCATATCAGAACGCCAACGAAAAATATCCAGTTTATTATAAACCGGGTTCGATGCATATTTTCGGGATAACAAATTTAGCTACAAAGAATCCGACGACAATAAGCCGCGGATTTTTCGCGTACACGCACATATGCCGTTACGCAGAAATTTGTTTGCATTTACGAACCTTGGCACAAAATATACACTTAGCCTGCAATAAAATGAAGTAACTTTCGAATAATCCCATATGTTCGTACGGTTTATTTACAAAGGAATCCCATTTTTTCGGCGGATATTTTGGAGAACGGCCATCGAGCAACTAGTTTCGGCGATTTTCGGCGTTCGAAAATAGATTTGCAGTATGCAAGTTTGGCCGTCGATATTGTTTAGACGCATCTCCCGCGTTGGGATATTCCCAGACAGCAGATTGTCATTTGTAAGGCCTTGTCAGTCATGTTTATTAGGAAAGAACCGTTCCTGAATATACTAATGAGCATTCTTCCGTGAATCTAATTGGGGGAAATTGCCAATGTGGGAGTTGCTTCAGGGTAATTTTATGTTTCATCAATCAAAATGAACCTTCAATACTACGAAGTAAGAAATGAAGCGATAAGGAAAAGAAATAACTGTTTAATAGATTTTTCCTGTGACGATGTATTCATGAGAAGTCTTTTCAAAATAGTTAACAAACAAAGAGATAAAAGTAAAAATAAGTAAAAAGATGGCATAAAATCGTTTCAACTGATTAGTTTTATAAACTTTGGTTGGAGGTTGCCTCGCGAACAATTCGCCTTCGCTTTTGTTGAACAAATAGCGGGGTAAGATGAGCCAATTGAAGCTTATCGCGAAGCAACGTGGCCCAAATTAAGCGAGACACCTTAGATGCTTTCAAAAACCGACTCTCCATTTTTTTGGTCGTGAAACCATGTTTGTTTCGCGAAACCCAAGTTTTAACTAACGTAAAGTAAGAACAGATATGATGAAGGAGAGACGGTGGATCTATAAGGCTGCAAGGCTGCGCGCCTTCGATAACAGAAACAAAATTATGCAAGTCTACATACTATTAAATATGGACAAAATTAACACTTGCTAGAAATATTAAGACTCTCCTATAATTTTGACAAAGAATAGACAAAGATCAAGGACAGTATACTCATAAATCTCGTTGTGTTCACATCTACATTTTGCCATCGATTTAATAGCAGTAATTGATTAAAGTCTACATAAAACAATCCATTTCCAATTGAAAACTATTCCTCATTAAACAGTTTATTGCTACTTAAAATTTTCCAATTGAATACGTAATAACCGTATCTTTACTAAATCTAAATATTTATACGAACTTTTCCCATTGAATCCTTTTAAAATTTACAACTCTCCCGTTCGATCTCTCGGCTTCGATATTTGTACAGAAAGAATTTCGAGTTGGACTATATTTATTCATCGCCTTACGATTTTATTAGCTCATAATAACGGCCCGTGCAAATATTTACGTTAACAACTCAACGAAAATACTACCACTGCGACTCCATTAGCTCCAATATTAACCAATCTTCGCGAATGTCAAAGGATCATTCGGATTCGAATTACGGGCTCTCGCCCGTTTCATTTTTGCTAAAGACGTGTGGATTTTGATTTTCTCGCGTTATATACGCGCCTGGGAAGTGTAAAACGCCAAAGCACGCCGCGATGGTGTGAAAGGCGAGCGAACCGTTCGTAAATATTTTGGCAAGTCGGTTTTATAAACTTGTTCCAAATGGAAACGTACCTTATAGTTGATATTGCGCGAACACTTCAAAATATTTTTATTTTCGATTACGGTCCATTGGCAACATTCACGTTTTCATGTAATTTTGTCTTTTAGTTGCCAGATACCTTAAAGTTGGACATACAATGTGAAAAGCCGCTATGTCTTGTAGATGTGATGCGTGTAATTTTGTACAAGGAAGCCAAATAATTTCCTAGAATCATTTCTAACTGTTGGAGCCAATTGACAATAGAAGACATTAAACGTGTTCCTTTTATTATGAAATTTCGAGCGACTCTGAGGAACATAACGCGCACAAATAATCGTATTCTTTTTACGCACTCGCCTCAGAATTTCTGCTGAGATTCTTGCTTCTCCCGGCATGGATGAAGCATATATAAAGAGAGGGCAACTGTGATGGATTTACTTGAGAGAAAATTTCGACGTGACTAAGACGAAATCCTGTAAACGGTTTTTTCTGATGGCGCTTCCTCGCTAGAAATTGAATGAAGCGATTCGAGGCATTGTTGTCGTGTTAGGTCTTGTAAAAAATCATCCAACGAAAACCGTATAAAATTTCCATGTTTCCACAAAATTACTTTTTAAAAGCAATCCTTAGTAAGTAATATTTGGCAATATCCTTGGATAATATGGAAATTTTTAATATTTTTTATTTGGCAAAGTTCTGGTTCTATTAGCTTGACTAGTCTTCACTAATTTTTTTGAACGACTATAAAAGTGTGACCAAACACAAACGAAAGGAACAGTTCAAGCCCTCTTGTAATAACGGCGCCACTGTGCTAAATATTCTTTGTGTATTTACTTTACGTGTTTGTCAAGTATAAAATGTCCAAATTAATTAAACATGTTTACTTTGTTTTCATGTGGAGGATCTCTTAAAGCACTGGTGGTAAAATCGCCTTTAAAATAAAGTCGTTTGGTTCTGTTATTGACATGAACAGGCGAAAGTCGAAAGTTGGGGCTAATTGATGTAATATTTGTCACCGTTAAATATTTACTCTCAACATATCTGTGTTTGTAGTGTAATTTACACCTACGTTTGTATTTGCGTCGGGTGTGTGCATTTATCTAATGTACCAACTTAAGTATTTAAACGTAAATGTATATTCATGAGAATATACAGTTCTGAAAATAGAGAACCAGTTCCTCGAATAACAATACTATGTAACATTGCTAATTGTAAATATTTATTTATTTGCTCAGAATTGTGATGGTGTGATGTGGTTTTTATTTGATGTTCCTGTAAGTTAAATATTTTTTTATTCGCAAATGCTTGACAGGAAAATATATTGCGTTGTTTTTGAACTCGTCCAATTTAAAGATTATTTTTATTTTTTACGAGTATTTGTAGAAGTTTTTATTTCGTCCCCGTAGATAATAAGAATAGCCGAAACCAAACAGAATTTCCTCGACCTGAGCGACCTAGAGGATCATCTAAAGCTACACCAGCATTCCGGCAGGCAGATGATCGGGTGCTTTTCAGCCGCATCGAGCGTTACCGGAATCCTCGTCGACGATGTCGCCTCAACGATGCTTCTGCACAAATACGGCGCCCTCGCCTTCTGGGATTACAACCTAGTAGCGCCTTATATCTCGATAAATATGAACTACAAGGTGGCAGGCGTCGAGGAAAACATCAACGTCTACAAGGACGCCATCTATTTCTCCGGGCACAAATTTATCGGCGGTGTCCAAACGCCAGGTAAAACAAATAAATTTAACGTTTTTTTATTACCAATTGGAAGAAACCTTGTGATTTGTTTATGCTAACTGTTTGCGATAATTCTTGAAGAAATTGCTCGCTTGATTCATGGAGCTGTTTTTGTATATTTTTTTCTTTTTTGTTTTTTAGGGATACTAGTCGCAAAAAAATTCCTATTTAGACGTGCTCAAATATCGGATTCCGAAAGCTTTTTCGCACCCCAAGAACAAAATAGGGTAAGTTACACGTAAAATTAACCATGATGAACAGTAGGTCGCTGTCTAATGTGGAAATATCGCATATTCCAATTTTGAATTGTTTTTGGAGAATTACGAATGCCTTTATAACCCGGATTTACGGATAGCAACATTCGTAAATCTTGCTAAGTACAAAATCTTATGAACTAAATCCCGTCCCTAGATGTTATCCGTGCTGCCAAGGCAGGAAAACTGCCATCTATGGTTTTCTTGATGTTCAAACAGATTAATTTTGTGTTGACTTTTTGAGATGGTAAGAATCTTCGCTGGCATTGCAACGGCAAAAGAAGCACAGGGCTTATTGTAAAATTTATCGAATTAGAATAAATCGTACACCACTGCGCAAAAAAATGTTTCCAAAACATCTTAAAACTCCAGGAAAACTTTCATTCCCGAAGATTATTTATTACATTGGCATCCAAATTTTCCTGGTTATTTGTTTAAACATATTGTTGATTTAGGAATTTATTACCTATCTATTATGAATCACACTGCATCGGTGTTATCAGCTACAGCTGTTCAAGCTTGGCATGCATATACCTTAGAGAATTAAATAATCATATCAGTGAATACTGCTCCAGTGGTCCTTTGTCCGACTTTAGACGTAAAAATTTTATTTACTTTTAAAAACCACCGATATCTTTTAAGGTTTCAAGCAAAAAAAAAATCGTATTATGAAATACCTACTGAATATTGCAAAATGCACCATTACAACCTGCATCGTATGACTATACATCGAACCACAAAGAAACCGTGACTAATGCTCCGTAGATTCCGCGAAAAAATTCTAATTCCCCCTCGCGAAAAATACGACCAGTCAGCCTGTCTGTAAGCTTTTCAATTTAGTAATAAGGTGAATTCGAAACTTGTGTTACTCACTCGAAAGCCCATAATGCTTAATGGAATTACCACTTCTCTCTAGAGAGCGGAGAAACGAAACAAAATGAAACAAACGGCAACTATAAAAATCAATAGCACAGTAAAGTGGAGTACCTAGAGTTATGTAGTAGAAATAAATACTTTTAATTCTTTATGTAATAAATAATGCTGGAATAACTAATCGAATTCGAATTTTGAAATTATCGAATTTTCTATGCGCCTAATTTAAGTTGTAGAAGGTAAAGAGGATCGAAACTCAATGACTTTGTGGGCTTTCCTTGAAAGGAAAATTAGTTATTGATTGGCCAGGCTATTCCAACGCCTGCTTTATTCGATAGATATATTGGTATTGGAGATACCTACTGGAAATATACAGCTTTTTAATCTCCGCTGCGTCGGGGTTTTATGCGCTTGTGTAGGTTTATCAATTGGAAATGAAAATTCTTGAAACATTTTCCCCATTTTTAGTAATACACTTTCGCTTAAATAAAATAAAGTAGCTTATTGCGTTTTCCTGAAAGCAATTCGTCGTTTCTGAAAGATCTTTCACTTTCAACCGCAATAGAAAGAAGAAACATTTCCAATAAGCAATATTTGCAACTTTATAGAATAGGCCTTTATAATTTGAAATTTTTGAAAATTTTTTACTTTTAAAATGCAAAATTTTCTATAAATGTAATTATCTGTGTTTTTAATATATATATTTTTTTTTTTTCTTTGATTGTAGACCTTTGAAGTTCATGAAGAAGGAACCGCAGCTCCAGTAGTAGAATCGGTCAGAGCCGGCTTGGTTATGCAACTAAAAGAAACCGTAACCGTAGCAAACATATTAATGCGACAAGAAAAAATAAACAAGTAAGTAATAATACAATTAATTGAAGATGTAACGGAAAAAGAAGTTTCATAGAAAACATTGAAGATCGCACAGCAA
The DNA here is from genome assembly GCA_902654985.2 of Oryctes borbonicus. Classification (NCBI taxonomy): domain Eukaryota; kingdom Metazoa; phylum Arthropoda; class Insecta; order Coleoptera; family Scarabaeidae; genus Oryctes; species Oryctes borbonicus. The sequence goes on along the minus strand of LR736866.1, from coordinate 272,106 downwards.
AGGTGGAAAGTTTAATTGGTTTTATAAAGTTTACCAGGGTGGGCTTGATAGTTGTTGCCAACTCTCTGTCTTGGATGCTATTTTGCAAACGGTATCTCTTCAGAATATAAAAGTTGCCACTATCTCTGAGTTATTTTTATCTCTAAATATGAGCTTTATTTTGTTGGTTAGTTACGTTGTGGTTACTTCCATTTCAGTTGAACTGGTTCACTTTCTCTTGCAAATCATTTCAGTTTATAGCCGCTTACAATCAGTTATTTTGGGCATTTTTTAAAGGAAGATAACTTGCAACGCCTCAAAACTGAAGAACAATTAGGGAGTTTCACTCATTTTCATTTTTGATTTAGTGAACATCAGCCATGTAAGGGCCGAATTTAGGCATGGTACTTATAAGCTACAGCAATCATTATAAAGATTAAGTTTTAGCGAAAAATGAATTTTAATAGAATAATTTTAAAGAAATAAATCCGTTACTCATAGCAGATATAAATAATACCAGGCGTAAATCCTCAGTTTCGATGACATAAAAAACTCAAAAAAACTTCTTTTAGTAACATGGAACCTTTTACCGCATATTTATATTCATTGTCATTGTTGACACCATAAAAGAACTCATTGTCACTAAAGTCACGTCGTCCTTAATACGTACGGAACTCCAAACGCGAAATTATGATTTATGCCTCGATAAATGAATGTTTACTGCAGCGAAATGCCTTGGATCCGTTCGCGGCGGCATCCGTTTCCTTTACTTTTACTACACCCGCCTAAATTACACGTCTTTCCGTCCGCACAAAGCGAAGAACATCTTCCTCCTTTGACATTCGAAATGCCAATGTCGATCAGGATTTTATTGATATTCGTGCTCGTTCCTCTGCCTATATACGCCAATCCGACGACAGAATTGTGTCAAGGGTAACCGTCATTAAACGGGCAGCGGCACGAGTAATTTTTCCTCCCCCCATAAATATCATTATTGCGCGATGATTTATAATTGCGAGGAATGTCGTGAAATTCCGCAAATTGCGTAGGCGATCGCTTGCGTGCATTGGTAATCATAAAGTTAATCGGTTCGTTTTATTCTTGACCTGAAAACATTGAATTTCTCTACGACAAACAAAACAGGAGTTGTAGCGAGAGAATAGCTTAATATAGAATGCGGAAGTATGTGTTAACGAAAACGCGAGAAAGACAAAATTTATACAAAAATAACTAATCAGCAATTTAAATTTTGACGGTCAAACGGGTCCATGTGGCTCATTTGCCGAAGAGAAATCCGCAGAAAGTGCATAACGCGTTTTATACTGCGTGGGTTTGACAACGAGACTCACATTGATCGCGTACTTCAAAAAGCCACTAGAAAACAATCATAAAATTATTACACGCGAGGATTTATTTGTGGTTTCGCCATAAATTTTAATTGATTGTAGATTCATTATAAAAAAAATCGACCAACAGGAACGTAGGACTTGAGTTTCAAGGTCAATGAGAAACAAATTCCAAAAATTCGTATAAAGGTTTATTATTCTTGTTAGAGAATGGAAGAATTAATGATTAACGTCCTTGAATTATAAACAAGGAAAAGCCAGTTATCATCAAATAAATAATTGCTTCTTTAATGGTACATACAAGAAATAATAATAATTCCACTAATAAGCGATAAAGGGAAATCAAATTTAATAATTATAAAAACGAATTCTACAAATGCCCATTTGCCCATAAATGCCCAATTAACAGATATTTCTTTAAACAGATCTCAAAATTCATGAACCCACTTCCTGATTATAATCATCAATTAATTGATTCCGAATTAACATCGAAATACCTTCCTCTTCTAGACAAATGCTGCAACACATCAGGACCATTCCAGAAATTATCCTACTAGGCAACGCCTCGACCGGGCTGAAGCGTATCCCGGTCTTTTCGTTCATGGTACGCCACCCTCGGGGTACTTTCTTGCACCACAATTTCGTCTGCGCCGTCCTTAACGACGTCTTCGGCATCCAGGCCAGAGGCGGCTGTCCCTGCTCAGGAGCCTACGCCCAGGACCTCCTGGGCATCGACCAAAACCTCGCGGACCAGTACGAGAACATCATCTTAGAAGATCGAAGGCTCAGCAGCTTAAATCTTTCCATAAACAATCTCTATTTAGAACTATTACGGCCAGGTTTCACACGAATCAGTTTACCTTATTTCGTCAGCGATGCCGAGTTGGCTTTCGTGATGGAAGCGGTGAAGATGGTAGCGACCGAGAGTTGGAAGCTGCTTCCGCAATATGTCGTCGATTTAGATACCGGCGAATGGAGACATCATACGAATACCATCCAGAAGGATCGAAAATGGTTGGGTTCGATTAGATACGTCGATGGGAAGATGACCATGAATGAGAGGAGGATTTCGGGACCCGGGTTGTTCCCTCAAAACTACTCGGAGTGTCTGCAAACCGCGAGGAATCTCTTCAATCGCGCGCGGAAGACCGCGTTGAGGAACCCGTACGAAGATCAAGGGATGCGTTTTGATAGCAGGGCCGAGCATTTGAGATGGTTCATGTTGCCCAATGAGGCACAAAATATCCTGACGAGTAATGCGCAGAACGTGAAACATACCGTTCCCTTCGATCCTCGTAATGCAGGCATGATGAAGCGTAGTGATTCGGCCAAGGAAGGTGATCGATCCGGTGCTAAGTCGAATAATAGCTCGCCGAGGCACTACAGCTTACCGGCCATAGACGATCCGAAATTGATCGGTTGTTCTTCGCCATTACCGTATTACGTTCACGACGTTAACGCGTTGTATTATTCGAATCCATTCGTAGGTCCGATGCATCAAACAGTGAACTTCGCTGTAGGCGAATCGGTTAACGCGGCTATCTTAGAACCCATCCCCAATTCGACGAACTTTTTCCGCGAACGGTGTTTAAGTTTAGGCGCTCCCACTGTTTCACCGCCCGTACTAAGCCCGCAAACGCGAATCAGTTTAGGAATACACCAGCAAAGGCAGCGGAATTGCAGTTGTAGCAGCCAAACGGACTTACATTCCTTAGATTCGGATATCAACACGTCACCGACGCACAGCTTAAATATGCTATCGAACTCTTTCGACTACAGCATGCTTGGTAGGGCTTCTCCCGTCCCCGATCTCCAGACGTACGTCACCGAAGTAACCAAAGAACTCGCTACCAACATCAAATCGGAAATTCGCGAAGTGATCTCCAAAGTTGAGGACGCGCTAGAGTGTAGTGATACTGTCGATATGAATGCGCTAGGATTCACCTACGATAAACAAGGAAGCAGCAGCGAAGACGGTAGAAGCGATTCCATATCCGCCAACGAAGTAGCCGAGTACATCGAGAAGGTATCGAAAGAGATGGCTAATGAGGTAAAATCCGAGATTCGCGACGTCGTTAGTGCCGTAGATGTTTACTTCACCCCCGAAAGGCGTTGCTTCTCGAGAGGATCCAGTTCTGGAGAAAGTGATAAGTTATCTAAAAACGATAAAAGCGAAAAATACACTCCGGGATCGTCCAGTGAAACTGTCATACAGATGATTAAAAAATCGAACAGTTCCAGTAGATTAAGCGATGAAGAACTATCGCAATCTACAGAAAAACCCTCTCAAAATAAGTTATTAACGTCAAACGTAACCAGTGTTAGCTCGCAAGATAGCGGTATTAATTTATCTTTCCACGAACTTGAGCATGGCGAATACGCGAGAAGAAGTAGTGCCGAAAGTGGCCGTCATCCATTTTACAACGAAAAATTGAAGAAGAGCACTTTGCAAAGGCATAGCGAGAACAGCGATTCGAGCGAGTCCGATAAGTCTTCCAACGAATCGGTTAACAGCACCAAATGGATCTGCCCTCCCAAAAACGTCTGGCAACCCACAGTCGAAGCCATTCAAGAGTACGAAATGATCAAAAACGACGATAAAATTTTGATCTGTTTAGGCGGCGGTAAAGATTCACTAATCTTACTGCACGCCTTGCTCCAGTATCAAAGCATGGTCCAGAATAAAGGAGTAGTATTTACCATTGCGGCGGTTAGTATTGATTCGGAGACTTCATCAGGCTGTGATTCATTCGCTCTCATACCGCATCTCGAAGCTTTAGGAGTTAAGTACATCGTTAACGATGATCCCGAATCAGCTAAAAGCAGATGTAAGTAAAAAAATTCGACTTCGTTGAGATGTTTGTATGACTTCTTTTCTTCTTTTTAAGTGGAACAATTGCCGCCCGAAAACTACTTCAGCTTTTGCACATCGGATGTCAGACATCGCTTATATGAGACGGCGAAGCAAGGTGGTTATAATGTAATCGCTGTTGGTCAACACTTAGATGATCTCGTTGAAAATTTCTTGTTATCGATATTCCATAAAGGCAGATTGAAGGCTTTAAAAGCACATTATTATGTAAGGTAAGCTAATTTGACGAATTCTTGTGAGTCCGTTTTTACATGATTTTTATTTATTTATTTAATTATTTTATTTACATATTTTCACGACAATATTAATGCATTTTTCTAATGTTCGTATTAATTTCTCTTACAGGGAATATGATTTAAGAGTAATTCGTCCATTAATCTACGTTCGCGAGAAAGCTCTCAAACAGTTCGTCTCCGGCAACAACCTACCGATATCGAGTAGTTCCGTATGTCCGGAGATCACGAAGCAGAGACAGAAGGTTCGTCAGGTGCTCGTCCAGCATGAGATGCTTTTCCCGAAATTCTTCATGTCGCTACGTTCATCCCTCCATACGCTGATGACTCCGGCAACCTTAGACGAAAGCGAACTGAAGAGCAGGCGCCGGTTGAAGCCGAAGGACAGCGACACCTCGGACGGCGAGACTGACGAAGAACCAATATTAAAATATGACTGATGATTTTCTCGTATAGAGTAGGCGTTCTTATTTTTCGGTATTTCTTTTTTTTTCTACGTTTTTGTATTACCGATTTTCCGTTTGGATTTTTGCCATTTCAATGTATGGACGTGTGTTTTTGGTTATTGTTTTTTTTTTAATGTAAATGCATGTTTCCTATGATACTATTACTATAATACATAACCAATCGAATTTATATAATGAAGCTCATGTTCATTAAGGTCAATAATTAGAAGGGTTAGATTCAAATATTCGTACAAAAAAAAACGGCTGAAAATCGCTAGTATGTTGTGGACATTTTTTACTTTAAGCTTAATCTTTCATATTTCGATTTCATAAGGTTACATTTTGTAATGTGGCGCGTGTTACTGAATATTAAAAATATTTTGTTTGAATTCTTTTTAAAGAATTATTTTGTTTCATACTGTGTATGAACTTACTATTTTACAAGAAAGTAAGAAACACTTAAATTTATAATTTGAAAATTTAGGCTGGAATTCATAGTGCTACCTTGAGTGTGAGGGTGCACTTATTTGACAACGAGACAACTTATTCTGGTAAAATTGCCGCTATAAAGCAACCTGTATTTAAAAGAATTTTATTCCACGTGAAAAGAAATAATATTACAATTAACTATATATTTGATAATATTCACAAAACAAAGAAAATTTGATACAAATAACTGTAATAATAAACAAACAGAAAGTTAAGAGAAACAAGCACAATAACCAAATAAATTTATTTATTTTGTAATCTCACTGTTATTGGCAATTATTGCTGCGAGTCGTCGAGGTATAGGTACCTATGTTCGGGTGTTATTGCTTCTTCCGATGTGATCTGTACTGCTTGATATAATTTTTCTGCATTTTATGCTATAAAATTATTTTTATAAATAGTCAGGGAAAATTGGGTTGTGTTATTGCTTTAATTTATTAAATTTATTAAATCTTTACCATCAATTAAAATCCTTTTTACAATTTTGTAACAATACTTGTAATAATGACAAATTCTGGCGAATATTGAAGATTACAATAGGAAAAAAAATTATGTGAATTTTTGTGCATTTATCCCTGAAATAAGGCTCCCTCACTTCGTGACTTATTTGAGTCCTTATTACGTACAAGCGATGTAAGTTCACTCCTCGATTCAAGCAGATGGTTTTTCATTGCAAATATTTTCTTCTCGGACAAGGGATAAAGTTGCAAGAGAATATACGAATATTTGAATCGATACGTTTTCGAAATAGGAATACGCTTTCAATGTAATACTATAGAAGATGAAAATGTCGTTTTTCATTATTTTTCTTTATAATAATTTTTACGTTCTCGGGGAAATCCACTGTTTTTTTTTTCGCCCCCTTAAAAACCTTAATTATAACCATGCTACTTCTTAAAAAATCATTCAAGCATTGCTGCCAATAAATTAATCGAGTTCATGAAAAATTGAAATCAAGTTCTCCATAGGGTTACCATATTTTCACAAGAAATTAACAAATAAATTTAGCGCAGCGAGACGCAAATATAGTTAAAACAATAATAATAATTGACGTCTTTTTACTATCAACTTGGAACAGTTTTTGCTACGTAATTTTCTTAGCTTTTGAATTATCTAAGTTGTTGTTGGTTGTCCCAAGTCACTTGCAGCAACACAGTTTTTTAAAAACAATTAGCTGTTTCCTACAAAAATGTTATTCCTTGCCTAATATTCTTCTTTCCTTGGTGGGTTGATTAAATTTATTTCGTAGTGAGAAGGTTGGTAATCCTAGTTTTAATTTAATTCTTTAATTGTCAATAATTAAACTAATCTCTTAATAACCTTCCGCATTGGTCGACAGGATGAAAAACGACATCGTAATTACTAACTTATCCTCCTGTGGCATACTATGTAGACCAGTGTTGTTGCAAAGAATTCATAATAATTAGTATTGGAAGTAACACCAAGAATATATATTCGTAAAAATAACAACATATTGATTTTTTTTGTAAAAAAAGGGATATTATTCTTTGTGACAACATGATATTAATTCCGCGTCTAGCGATTTGCAGTGTCTTTTTACTATTTTTACCGATATATTCATAAAATATCTTGTCATCTACTTATTACGTATTAATTAGCATTCTACTAATTATTATATTTTTAATTTAATAAAAAAAAAAGTTTTATGTACAAAATTTTTGTATAAAATTTGTTATAATAATTATTATTACTATTATTTGCATAGATTTATGATTTTATTCTCGATAATACATGAATATATTATGATATAAAGCTAAAACGGTATAGAAGATACCAAAAAAAAAAGGAAAGAGAGAAGAAAAAGCGTAATTATTATAATAGGATCTTAAAAAAACGATTATTTCTAAAAGAATAATAATACCTTCGCGCACTAAATTTTCCTTTGTAAAAGGCGAGTGATCTACGATAATGAAGAAGAGAGAAACAGAAGAAATGTGTATTACTGTTAAGAATTTTAAGATATTTAACTATGTTGTACTGGATTGTATTTTATTTTTAATTCTTGACGAATAAAGAGTAGCTCTATATACATAATGGTGTGTTTTATTCAAAACTTTCGTCCAAGCGAAACATTACAAACAATGGTAATTATACACTGTGCCCACGAATTTGGCGCACAAGGGGAAAAACTTTTTTATTCTAATTTTTTTCTTTTAGTACTTCAGTTGGAGAAAATGTTATGGAAGATCAATTTTTCCATCATAAAATTTTGTTTTCGGATGAAGCTACTTTTACCACTAATGGTTATGTGTCATCCCAAAATTGCAGATATTGGGCCGAATTTTCGTATTAATCGGAAAAACCAGCGCTATAAGAAAGTAAATGTGTGGCGTGGAATTTTATTCAATAAAATTATTGGCCCCTTTTTTTTCGAAAACAATTTAATTCAGCATAATTATTTTACCATCGTACCAATACGAACAGTAATTTAAGTATAGGGTCGAAAAGTATGGAAGTAAGTGAGGGTTGCGTTAAATAAATTATTTGTTGTTTTTTATCACATTCAAATTTATATACATTAGAAAATATTTCATAAAATCTTATATTTATAATAAAAAATGCATTTTAGTTAACCAGAATATTATTAAATTATTTTATATCTAAAAATATGTAAAAAAAAACTAAAACATAAAATAGTTTAAAAAATTATCGACGTTCACTGTTATATAAGTTTGCAGTAAATTCGTCGACATACTGTATATAAGTATTATAACTTGCTATCTAATAAATATTAAAAGATAAAGCGTATTAAAATATGCACATTTCTGATGAAAAGATGCAGAGGATTGCTTTATTTATCGTGACTTAACCAACACGGCATTTTTTCAAATTTCGCGGAAAATTTACGTTGGTAGTTCCGGTACTAAATGGCATATCTGCCATTTTTTCCCGTAATCTATGCGAATATGCTCTTTATTATCGGAACTACCAACTTAAATTATGCGCGAAATATAAAAAAATGCTGTGTGGGAAGTGTAACTGGAGAAATATAATTTTAAAGATAGCAAGAATAAAATCATTTTCTTCTTTAATTCGTACTTTATTAATGTAATAAATAAATATTTAGAACGATAAACAAGCAACCGATTAGAAACAACGTACGATATGGTAATTTGATTTACTTGAATTTTTAAAGAAAAATATTGACGCTAACTTCTAAATTCATCTAATTCTTCTTTGTTATAACATATGGTAACATCGGCATCCTCAGTACCATAGACTAACACCAAACAAGACGCAGCTCTTACCATGAACGTGAACCCGTATTTTGGGGCCTCGTAGGGATAGTGAAAAGAACAGTGAACAGAATGCGCCGGTTATTTAATTTGAATTTTCTACAATTATTATCAAATTCTGTATTTAATGCAAATATTACAGCAAACTATTCTTTTACATTTACATTCATTACTGCATTTCAGGATTAGATATGGAACAGTACTCGCACCATCAAAAGATTAATTGTTCATAATTTCTCGTTAAATAAAATTTAAAAGTAAACACTCTAAGCTTTTTGAAAATATTTATTTAAATTCAAATTCAAACTCAAAACAATACATAGATTACATTAATACATGGCTTGGAATTATAAGCTAAGATCAAACTACACATTTAAATTAAATAAATAGGAACGGGGAATCAATGATACTTGTTCGTTTTCATTCATTATCGTCCGCTGTGTTGGCTGCACTTCCGGTACAACCGCAACTTTGCGCTGTAACACACAAAAGTACATTTTGAAAAAGAGAATAGATTTATTAGTATCACAATTTGTTATGACAATTGAATAAAAATATCTTTTAATTAGGAGCAAAATAGATTAAGATGTTTTATTATAAAATTACCAGCGCCTCCACCAAAATTGAATATATTTTTTTTATATCGAAAGGTATTGCTAAGGTTGGGAAGGATCAAGATAACAACGTATGTTTCGGTTCGCCTAACACACTTAAAAACAGGAAAAAGGAAGAAAGATCGGGAATTTATAAAATTGCATGTAGTGGTTGTAATAAAGCCTATATTGGTCAAACGAAAAGAGCGATAGGCACCAGATTTAAGGAAGATATCAGGTGTTATTGTTTGGATAATAATTTGTCTTAAAAATAAATAATCTGTAATCTCCCCGTAATTCATTAAATCCTTTTATTCTGAAATGAATCCTTGAAGTAATTTAAATTACATCAAGGATAATAAAAGTTATCTTTACAATCAATTTATTATTGCTTAAATGAAAAAAGAAACAGCAGATTGTCAACAACGTAATAACGATACTCATATACCTGGATTATCTGCGCATTTACAGTTCGGTCCGCACTTACAATCTGCGCCGCATTTTTCATCTCCCTCGCCGCAATTATCTGCAACAATCAGAAAAAGAAATAAGAGGTGAACCTGTTCAGTTTTTTCAACGTTTTCGGTTACGTTCAACCGATCGAACCAAGTCCTTACTTAGATCGGCGAGAAAAAATTTTGCCTTCACGCCTGATAAAACTTCAATTAAGCTGCTGCTCGGAAACCAGACGGTTTCGCAGACCGCAATTTATAAAAGTAAGAATAAGCACGTAGCTAATTTATTTTTTCAATTAGCATGGTTGCCAACAGACTTTTGAAACGTGTCTTTTAAAAATGTTATATCATTGTCTAATCTGTGCAGAAACTATTAGTTTCTCGTACCTTACTTATCATACAACTGTGTGTTTTTTTAATATTGCTAGTTCTAAGGTGAAAGTTAGTGAATAATAATACATAAAAAGGAAACAGTGGGTATAATCCTGCTAAAGAAATACTATAAAACTCAAGAATTAGATAATCTTGGAATCGCAAAAATGAGCGATTCGGATGTAAGTTTACCTTCTTTCTTCACGTTTGCCTGAAGAATGTATCTTTTAGTCTGTGAAAACCTGATGGTTACATTCTTAAAGAGATCAAGAGCTTTTATTAAGCAAGATACCAAAGTTCATGCTGGAGAGAAAATGGGACGTTTTTAATGATGATTAGCGATCATTAGAATAAGAGGAACTTATAAGAAATAAGGAATTAGGCGTTGTCGCCAAATATAATCAAAAGAATTTACGTGAACGCTAAAATATCAAATCTTCTACACGTGCTTTGAGACTAATTTTTATATATTTTCATTTTTTTGAGAAAGTGAGTTTGGCTTTCAAATGCTTCAACATAAGAAATCCGGCGCACATCAGAAATTACTCTTAGTGGCAATTTAATTAACAAATAACATAATAAAAGCCATGCTTTACAAACTATTTTGCCATCCAACCACTTTTAAATTTTTAAAGAAAAACTGGTACGGCTGTTCGTGATATGATTTTGAAAGCTCTGAACTTGATAGGACCCAAATCCTACTTGGCTAAGTAGGTCAGACACATCGTTACCAACCAACTTCAGGGTTTCCACACAGCACACTTTGGCAACCGTTAGCGTTAACATCATAATATATGACCATGCAAAACTCCGTTAAAACACTTTACCCAACACCATTAACTCCCATAATTATCTATCTTCCTATGTACTGGTCAAGCTTGAATGTGCAGATGTAGTTTATATTGCTCGGTCGCATCTATAGGAGATGCTTATTCAATAAAAGTGACAAAGTTTTTCGACCAATTCCATTTACAATAGACGAGAACAAATTTGGTGTAGGCGCTATCGGATAGGTACATGAGGATAGTTGCCGTACCAGCTTGGTTGACGACGAACATTTAGAACGATCAAAAACTACAGTAACTACCAATAATATTGGAAAAGTTCATGAAATGACGCTAGACGACCGTCGAATTAAGGTTAGAGAAATAATAGTGGCATCTCGAAAGAAGGTATTTGTCGTATATTGGTTGAAGCTTGCTTAACAAACTAAAAGCAGAAATCACGGAAATTTGAAGAAAAACCATGATAAGCCACAAACCATATATACTACATCTGCCTTCTAGTGACTTTTCCTAGACTCAAAATTTCGCCCAGTGAACCGAGATTTTCATCGAATGAGGAGGCCATCACATTCGTAAAGCCCTATTTTGCAGAAGAGGATCCCAACGAGCATTTGGGCAGATGAAAAAGATGAAAGCATTGCTGGGGAAATAAAACTGAATTTGACAAAAACAAATACTTGTCACTGCTGGGAGTGGAAATTCCCCCAACTACCCTCGTAAAAGACGAGAAAGAACTACAAATGATTTAATTTATCTGGTCTAATACGGCTAATCAAAACAATTTGAATTTTCAAACACTGTAGCGATGGTCAAATGAAGCATGTGAGAAACATCGCAGCTGGTGCAACAAAACCATTTCACTACGTGTTGAAAAAGAAAAAATATTCAAGTAACATTTGTTTAAAAAAAAACGCGATTTCTTGTTAATAAAAATGGACGAATCTAAACAAATGTTACAAAACAATGCTATTTATATTTTAATAATTAATAAAAAAATATATAAGTAATAGCCAACTGATAATACAAAAATCGATAGCTAAATTATATTAAACAAATTTGTTTAAAATGTTCTAAAATGTTCTTTTTTTAATAGAAAAAATTTCTTCCACTATCGACCGGCAATATGGCAAATCAACAGGCGTTAACCGGTCACGTCCTTTTTCAAGAAATCAATACAATTAGAGCAATCCAAAGAACAGTTACCACCAAATCTTTTACCTTTACAAGCGTCGCAAGGTGACGGCATCTTCTTTCCGGCTTAATTCGGCAACAGAGAAATCACTTATTTCAGTTTAACTTGTACCCTCTTCTTATTTAGCGACCAATTCGGAACGATCACTAGAATAAATTGCGGCAGGGAGAGGAAGCTTGTAGTACTTATAACCCCGTCGCGTCGGTCGCTTCGATCGTACGTTGCTCCTGCCCCGCTTCGGAGTAGTGGGGTCTAGCAATATTGTCTTCCAAAAAACAGCCTCCTTGAACTTGGAATGTGCTCCGACTCACCGGACTAGATCTGGCCGAGCGGAAGAACGCCTAGATTATCGTTGTTTTGCGTGACACGTATTCATCTTATTAGAGCGCAAATTAAAAATGCGTTAGACTTTTATTTTACCGAGCTATTCTTACATTCATGTTTGTTAAATCGCGGACATTGTTGAGGAGGAATTTTTAAACTTGCTGAGAAAAACCTGCTCTCCTTGAAATTTTTTGTTCGTATGTATATGTACAAAAATTATCTAATACAGGGGTTTCCAAAACTTAATCAGACCGCGGCGCACTTAGGTTAAGTATTTTGTCCTGCCCATCTGTTCAAAATATGTGTATAATTACGTAAATCAGGCGGGGAAATGAATACAACTCTTAAGAGAAACCTCACAACGTGCAGCTCATATTTATTTGAATTGAATCGCAAGAATCATCAAGGTAAAACACGAAAATGCGAAAGATGTGAAGACCTTGGCGTAGCTTTATGTGGCTTACTGCGTCTAATACCAAATACAATTGAGGCTCATCGATTTTGATGCAAGTGCTTCACTGCGTATTTTGTTCTTCTTTTAGGAAACCCTATATATCAGGCATATTATTTCTTCAATAGTTGTATACATTTGTCCTTTTTACTTCAATGTCAATAACGGGTTTTTATGTATTACTGTAGCTTATCCTATATAATAGATATTTGATCTAATTTTTTACTTAATCCTTTGCGGCGTTTTATTCTAAAAAAAATTAATTTGGGTCGTAAAGGAATATGGCATTAATTAACGAAATAGCTTTACTTTAATGTACTTTTAAATCTAGCATTAACACTAAATTAAAATTCCCATTAGTTAATGCCACAATAACAATGATATGAAGACAGCCCTTGGTTGTTCTCAATAATAATTTAATTCTTCTTGAAAATTATAAACAATCACAATTTTTACATTACAAATTACAATGCATTTAATTAAATTAACACTTAATCTTAAGCAAGGTATTAAATGTACAAAGAAGTCTTTTATTTCCTCACTTGTTGCTGATTAAAATTGACAATAAGTGCATAGCAACAGCGGTTTCCGTTCATTATAATAAGACTATTAATTTCATTAAGAAAGTGCATTGCCTAACCGCATTCAGGCAAGGATAAATAAGTCATTTATCGAACAACAGGGGAAGTTCAATCAATTTGTGATCCGACTAATACCAAAAATTAGGCATACCGAACCGGATTTAATTATATTCGGTGACATTTCGTCGAATCTGCATTCAACGCACCATCATCACCAATCCGAACAAAATAAGGTCAGTGAACGTGGAAGAAGTGCGTTCTACTGTACTTAGAAAGTTTACTTTACTGTGGAATTTGATCGTTGTGAATACGAGGGGAGTTCGATAAATACCTGCTTATGGTAAAATTTGCCTTATGTTTCAACATAGTCTCTTTTGAGATGCCCTGCGAAATGGGCTTTTGTTTCTGCAATCATCGTTTGAGACTAGTCTTTTTCCGACGGGCTATTTTCACCTATTCAGAAATAGGGTGCTAAATCTGGAGAAAATGGTGAGTACGGCTTTAATTTATATCTTAACACTTGGAATATTGCCATCGCGACAATACAAATGTTCACGCGTGTATTGCCTTGATGAAACACAATGCTCTTCTTCGCCAAACGCGAAACAATCGAATAATTAGTATAGTACACGCCATTAATCCCAAAACACTGTGACCATGATCCCGTTGGCCGATAAACTGGCTTTGGCCTTCTTTGGCGTCATGTGGCGACACGAAAAACCGACTGTTTGGACTGTTCGTTGATCACTGGTGTGCCGTGATGAATCAATGTTTCGTCAGTTAAGAATTGAAGCCAAAATCATCCGATTTGCGCTTTAACATCGCCCAACATTCTTTTGCAGTTAGCACACGTTCGTATTTCTGACGTCCTTACATTCAAATGAGTTGTTAAAACGTTAAACGTTAAAACGCCCGGTAAATTGGGATGCCCACAGCCTCAGTAATCTCACACACTTTCAATTTCTGATCATTGGTTACCATATCCAGAATCTTTTCAATCATTTTTGATGTGGTGTCCTCATTGGACGATTTGGACGTTCTTCATCAAAAATGTTCGTACAGCCGCGGAGTCCCCATAATATCACTGAGTTCAACTTTTATCTCTTTTTGAAAAACAAATATTTAAGCACTGCTTTTTTCATTGTTGTTAAATACCAAAAGTTGCCCACTTTAAGTGGCCGTCATTCACAAACTAACTGACGTGTCTGCTTGAAAATTTTACAGGGCCTTTGTCAAAGATTACTTTTTCGAAAAATAGAGTTACTTCAATTCTAGTAGCACCGTCTCTTGCCGAGGCCAAGTAATTATCGAACTCCCTTCGTGCAGGTACATAAATAAGTAGATCTTAATAACCGATGCAATTACTGCCTAATTGATATTATTTAATTCGTGGAGAATTGAAGTTTCATTGAAAACAACACATCAACCGCTTCAAGACGATATTAACAACTTTCGTCCATCTTCATCCGTAAAATTGATCGAAAATTCTAAATACGGAATTAGTTGAATTACGATGATGGTATACGATAACATGTATTCCAGAAACTAGAAAAATTAAAAATTAGGCTCGGTTCAACAATATCCTACCGCCAATTCTACTAACAATTGGAAAGAACTCGCGTGTTACTTCAAAAATTCCACCAATTTTAATTGACATCTTATTCAAGGATACTTGTTTCAGCAAGTACGAACTCTAGAAATATCATGAAATCCAATCAAAAGCATTACACGCCATAGCATCAGCGTAGCATACCTCCATATTATATTCAGATAGAGTAATTTTGTATAAAATCCAGGCAGTTTCCTTGTGACTCGTGCGTATATCCGATGCGGTGATCAATATGGCTCGGATCCGCAACATTTCGCAAATTAAGATGATATACTTGTCTTTGTTCGACTTGAACGGGTTACCCGTTTCGCTGAAAAATATGCAATAGAATAATAATAATTGTGGCTCGCTTTCGTACAGGTTTATTGCGTTTCGTCCAAGTTTGCTTTTGTGCCATCATTATTTATCTTGCAAGCAACTAATAATATTCTTGTCGAACGATGGTGGATAATCAAGTCTATGCTTCATTTGGCTTCGCAATTGTCATAACAAAAAAACAATGAATTCACCTGATAAGAGCTAAAGTCGCGATAAACATATTCATCACAGGTGATAGCAGATAGAAGAATATGGCCGGCGAGCAAAAATCATTAAGCGCATCGAATAAATCGTAAAGCTTGTTGTACTCCTTTCTAATAAACCTCCAATGGCGTTCGATGTTTTCCTGCACACAGATTACACGTTAAGTATGAATAATTCATAATGAATCGCCACGTTGTTACCTGAACGCAATGATTGTACTCTGCGTAAATACCATTCGATTTAGTGATGTGCCGGTCCATCATCGTATTGAAATTTGCCAATCTTGAATGGAACTTTCCAATGAGCAATATCAAAAAAGCATTTATCAAAGAATATTCTGTTATTGAGATTAAAAAGGATAACTGGAAATGATAAATACATAATGAGTTAATGTGCGTAATGGATAAACAATATCAGAGCGGAAGTAGTATTCTTTCTAAAAAAAATTATTCTTTTTGATACGTAAAAATAGTTCGAATTTGGCGCTATCTTAAGTAACCGTCATATTGGTCGCAGTTTTGCTCCCTACAGTCCGGATGTTACTCCATCTGATTATGGGTTATTTCGTTTGATGGCGCATTTCTTCTAAGGTCTCAACTTTAACAATTGAAGAAGTAAGAAACGCCGGTCGAGACCTTTTTGGCTCTAATCCAGTACAGTGGTATCGACATCCGCGACGTGGACACATGTTATACAAAATAAGGGATTGTATTTCGATGAATAAATGTTCTTTGCTTTTTCTAATTTTGTCTTTTTTTTAAATTAATGCATCATGCACAAAGGCTTCTGGGACAACCTGATAATGCAAAAGCTAAATTTAAATTGGACAGAAATTGAACAATTCTTGTAACAATAACCAAAAAATATAATGCTAAGATAGCTTAGCTTCCTAATGGTATTGATGGATTAATTCACGGCAAACGCAACAAAAGGAGAGAAAAAAATTACACTAACACACGGACATGTTTCTGCCAACCCGGCGTCACCAGCGTGGTTTCGAGAGTAATTTTTTATCTCTACCTTCTATCGCTGTTGCCTCACACTTCTTTGGCACTAGAGGGCACCAAGAAATGTCGAGTTTGTCGTTTTGAATCGTAAGTTAGTCCACTTTGAGAAGAAAAAACAAAATTTAACTAACTATTCCAAGCTGATAATGTTTGTAAGACAATTAATTAATGTGTATGCGTACGTACCAGCAAAAAAATACTTAATGTTGGACGATAAGACAAAGACTCGTAAGTGTTAGTATAAAACGCTTGAGGAGACTCTTTACTAACTATTTCGACTGTGTACTTCAAGACGAAATATTGGTTTCCTTGAAGTTCAAGAAAAAAACTATTTGTTTATAATTCTAAGCTAATAAATACATCTCGGAATATACCTAGATCGATTAGAAATATCAAATAAATCTCGTACACCCTCCTCAGTTTATATTCAGAATTCCATATCGTCATCAATACATGCCATTTCTTCGGAACAGTTAGTAGAAAATATAAGTACAGAAGAAAGGCAAACAATAATTTTGCACACACTGCAAAATATAAATAATGTACTTGAGGATTATTCAGGATGTCACAGGATGAGCTTACGTTAGCCATAAATTTCTGAATTTGTAGAGCTTTACGCGGGGGCGAATTTTCTAAAAATATCGGCACATTATTTCAGTAGTTAGAATTAGTAGGCTAGTAATATGGGTTATTGGAAAATACTTCAATTTTTTTTAGGACAAATAAATTATTTATTTGCCCCTTATGTTATTAAAGCTTTTACATGTAGTTACTGATATTATTATTAATTATTTTAACATGGATAATTTAATTTTACTAGATATTTAATTGAGGCTACTAAACATTCATCACAGTGTACATCCTTTACTAAAATGCTATAAGTTGATTCGGAACTGCCTTGTTATACTTACCAAAAGCTTCGAAGTGATAAAACCTTATAAAAAGTATACCGCACCAGCCAATAAGTATTGTAAAAAGCAAAATAACGACAATTGTCATTAAAGAAGATAAAAATTTAAGAAAAACTTTTCCTTTAAGTAAATGATAAGGACCTAAACCAATCAGATTTAAGCCGAGAATCAAGATATTCCATGTAAGATTTTGAGTGGATTTCAGAATCATGACTATCAAATCTATTTTATAAATAACGTTACGTCGACTTGCGTACGATGAATTGAAGAAACTGATTTTTAGTAACATGCAATAACATGATTAGTTATTTATTGCACTAATATTTTATTTAATAGCTGGTCATATACATACTTGGATGGTGTCATAAAATTAATGAAACACTCCAATCGGCTATAATGTAATTTATTATCCGTATAACATATATCGAACAACATACATTTCAAATTCAAAGTATTCCATTTGTAAAATTAGCATTTACGACTGCAATCACATTTGTTATTATCCGCAACCTTTTTGGCGTTTTCCCTGACGATCACAATTGCAGACGCATGAGTTGCAATCTCCAGACCCCAATCTCTAGGCCCGTCTGGCGTTTTGGTCATTAGTAATAGTAATGCACAAATGTGCTATTTTTTTTTTTTTGGTTTCCGTAATTTTGGCGATTTTTGGAAATATTTAATGCAGAAAGGAATTACAAGAATTATTATTTATGTTATTTACCTTGTTTTTTTTTTATGAACTTGTGATATTTTTAACTACATCACATTACGTATAACGCAAATTAACTTAACTCGGAAATTTTTTTCATATTCTAGAATTTGTTTTTTTTTTCAATTAACATACATTTAATACCAAAATACAATTATCACATTTCCTTTAACTTTTACCAGTTTACTTGTATTTCAAAAAGAAAATTAAAAAAAAAACAATTGATCGATACATTCATCGCGTTCATATTTTTAAATTAATGGAAAATTAAGGAAGATGAATGAGTCAAGGTTACGTAGTGCACTCATCTCGCTTGTAGGCTGTTCACGCACACAACATTTTCATTCAAAGATTCTCTCTTCTATAATGCACACGGCACCAACGTATACACACAACACGATTTGCTAATCGTATACGCGTATATAAGTGCGCTCAAAATTAATGGCGGTCAGTTTGTCTTCAAACAATTGTTGTTTCAAGTATAGTTCCTGGTGTGTTTATTGAGAAAAAAGAAATGTCAGCGACGTGCAAAGGTAACAATACTTCTTTTGATTTCGTTGCACTTTCCAATAAATCTAAAATTAAGAAAATTAAAAAAATTTAAATATTTAATAATTTCCTCGATCATTTTCACTTATATTCATTGACTTTTTCTGTTGCAGCCGATAATGTATCCTGCAAAAGGAACGATGATGGAACATGCACCAAAGTTAAAATATACGAATTAGATACACCAGAGGGGAAACAAGATTGCGAATGCATTTGTACTTGCCGAGGAGGTAACTGCGATACTTGTGTTTGCCATTGCGAATGTACGCTCGAAACGGCTCGAAAGATCCAAACTGAAGATGGAGTCAAGTATAAGTGCGAATGTTCCTGTTCTTGCTAAGCTCATCAACATAAAAAAAACTTATTTTCTCTTGTTTTAAATCTAATATTTAATCAAAAAATGTCATTGTATGCAACTATATAAGCAGAAATCACAAACTGGTCAGAGCCAATCAAATGCGATGAAATCAATCAGAAAATTGTTTCACGTCTTTTTTAGCCAATCAAATTGCATCTGATTAGTTTGTAATTTTTGCAAAAAGAAACCCACAAAATCATAATGTCACTCTCACTAAATGATTGGTATCATTACTTTTTATGTAATAAAAATCACTTTCGGAATAGTCCTTGTATATTTGATGCACTCGGTACTAGACGAGTACAACTTTCGAACTCGACCCTGTACTCAGTGCACACGGCACTAAACTATGATAAAGTAGGCCTCTGTTGATTTAGGAAGTAGAATTTTGCGCACGGCACTAACATGGGTTTAACGTTTCAATTAATCTCGTAAAGAACTACATCTAATAAAGCTATTTGAAATGAAATCAATTGTGATAATTATTTGCATATAAGAATTAACAGTATAAAAATATAATCGACTTTAAATTAATTATTAATTAGAGCTATATCATTGCCTATAGTAATTGGGAAAACCTGCAGGTGGCGCTGTTCGTCAGTAGAGTCATCCAATGATAAACTTCAATTGAAAATAAGAAAGCTAATGTACAGCACAAACCAGCAATAGCTTTAAATCAATACTTTATACTCAACATCTTTAATATAAACTATTCTAACAAATTGGACATGTTTTAGTTATCGCCTTCCGTCACTAGATGACGCATTGAGTCAATTAGCAACAATTAAATGAGGCAATTATC
This sequence comes from Oryctes borbonicus, assembly GCA_902654985.2. NCBI lineage: Eukaryota > Metazoa > Arthropoda > Insecta > Coleoptera > Scarabaeidae > Oryctes > Oryctes borbonicus. Next base: position 252,264 of record LR736866.1, on the reverse strand, counting down.
CTCAAAGCTCAAAGTCAGCCGAAAGTAAAGCTTTTTGATATTTGTATAGTTGAACTTTTATACTAGGTGTTTAGCAATCTTTTAATTGCTACAATTATTAAATTAATTTGTTAAGCGATTTGAGTACTATCTATTGACTAAACATATTTCCTATGTATTATGCAAACAGTATATCTATAAATATAAATAATATAAACATGCCACCTTATATGATAGGGGAATACATAACTCAATTTTTACGTATTTTACGTCTTTTAAGTACAATGAAGAGGTTGGTTACTATATCTGAAAAAATGCAAATAATAAAAAGGCATTAGCGCGGCTATACAATGACCTACACAAAGAAATTATACGCAGATACATCTATGAAAAAATCTAGTGAAAGTTTGGTATGGAACACAATAGCTAATTTCGAAAAATATGGTTGAGAGAAGGAAGAGAGAAATGTGAATTTGCCAAATATTAGAGACATATCCATACATGAGCTCCCATGAAATTGTTGAGAGATTTAATATGAGCCACGTACCAGTATGCTTGCTTTTGAAAAGATGTGGCTACATATACTTTCAAGATTGTAAGGATAAGGAGAAGCTTGGGAATCCATTAGTTATAAGGAAAAGATAAAGAAAAATAATATTTTGACTATCAACTATGACAACATAAGATGGAGAAATAAAATTAAAAGCTACCATAATGCACTTACATATAAAAGATGATTTGCGGATGATGATGCATAATCGAATATTTTTATGTTATATTATAGAAATTGGTTGAGAATATCCCCTTTGTGATTAAATAAAAGTTATAACAAATAAATGAATTTTAAGTACTTTGGGTTTGCTTTAGTTTATCATAATAGTCGCAAATAATCTCTGAATTTATGCAGCTTTTGTATAATATAACCTGGGTCGTTTCCCACCGATTTTGCTTTATTTAACGAATTAATTTTACTTTAAATAAAGAGATATTTTAATGTACACAACTATTAAGCAATTCAATTTGAATTGAAATGAATCTTAAAATGTAAAGAGGAATGGCAAAGTACTCGAACTCGTTCCAAAATATAGTTTATAGCTCGTTGAGGACGGAGGAGCTTTTTTTTTACCAAAACGTTTAAAAAAGCTCTTAGGAAGGCATAATAATAATGCTTTTTTTGCCTTTTCTTCAAATTTATGGGGAATTTACGTGAGGTATGTTGCTACACCTTCAAGAAATTGAGGGAATAATAATATGGATAATTATGATAATAATTATAATTTTTGTATTTATCGTATAAAAAAGGAGACTATTTTTAAGAAATTCATGAAAAATCACATTTGTGCATAAAAAATACATGTATCAAAAAATTATTGATATGTTCATTATTAGAGGTTGGCTATGCTACGCTGACGCGTATTTTCAAATTTAAGATTTGAGAAGTATTAAGGAAATTGTTTATTTAAATAATAATAGATTTAAATATGTAAGTACTATTTAATTAGTTTAGAACATTTAGCTTTAATAATTCTACAGTTTTCTTCCCGAATGTATAAGCGTTTGTAGATATTCAATTGTTTCTGTTTTTCTTCTGAAACTGCGTTCTGCAATATAAAGATTCACCTGAAATTGCACTGAAGAAATACTGAGAGTATTATGGAAAAGCAGCAAGTACTTGAAATTCCACACGATGAGCAGGCCCTGGAAGATGATAACCAGAGAGCGGAGAATGTATCACTTGAAACTGGAGAGGCCTTTCTTCGAGGTGATCTAAGTATCATTAGCCGTGAGCACGCTGCTGGTGATTTCGAAACGGTGGACAATATAAAAGCTACACAGGAAAGTAATCAAGATGTCGTAGAAGACGAACTTGAGTTATCAAAGTGTAAAGTTAAAGATAACTTTTCGGAAATTTGTAAGAAAAATACCGAGGATATGGTGAAATGGCAGGTAAAAGCAATTTACCCTTTAATATAAAGAGTGTGGATGACCGATTTATTTCTTTCAGATCAAAGCGGACATTGCCGTCAAATGTTTAGATGCAGAGCTTCGTATTGCAATCGAAAATAGAACGTCGTTAGAAAAATTCTTACATGAATGCGAATTTCAGCAGAGTTACTTGCAGGATCAGTTAGATTTGGAGCAAGTTGAGAGAAGTGAGCTAAACAGAGAAATGGAAACTGCCGAAACGATCATAAATATCTTGAAGGCGAAGCTTGATGCGTACGAGGATGATTTAAACAAATCAAAAATTGAACTGTTAGAGTACAAGAATGAAATCGATGAAGTAATTAGTACCTATATGCTACAAGAGGAATCATTCAAAAAAGAATATGAAATTAACGAAAGGAAAATTCGAGAGTTAAAAAATGAATATGAGAAGAAACAAAGAAACGTTACGGAATATGAGGAGCAATTTATAAATGACAAGATTGAACTAGAAGGAGATATTGCAAGGTTAAAGGAAGAATTAGGTAATGCGATGGAAAATAACCGAAAATTGTTAGAAAAAAAAGCTGAACGTATCAGGGAACTTAACGAAAAGGAAAATAGTATTAAAGCGCTGCAAGAAGAATTTGATTCTGTTAGCGCAAAGGCAATTCAGTTATCAAACCTGCAGCAAGCCGAGGACAATGTTAAAATTAAAGAGAAACGTTTGGAAATAGAAATATTGAAAGAAAGGTGTATATACATAATTCTTAATTAAAACTTAATTAAAAAATTATTTCGATAGGTTGGGCACTCAGCAAGAATATCTAGACGATTTGAGTAGAAATTTAGAATCTTTCAAAAGTGAAAACCTATGTTTGTCAAGCACTAACAATGAAATTAAGCAGGACATGGCCGAATATCAAAAGAAATATGATGACCTTACTAAAACTTTAGAGGGACTCAGGACAGAATATAAATATGAATTGTTATCTTATGCTGAGAACAAGAAGAGATTGGGCCAAGAAATTACTGAGCTGGATGCCAGAATTTTGGATGTGGCTAATAATAACAAAGAATCGCAAAAAGTAAGTCGTTTAAGTACATCCAAATTATTTTTTAATAATACGTACACCTTATGTGTTAAAAGAATCGCCATCGAAGAGCACTAACAATGTAGGATAAGGACAAGTGTTTCACCAGACTTTCTCGCTCTTTAAAATCTGTTTTTCTGTTTTTAAGAATACTCGATATTTCTGTTCGACGATGGTGTTCAAAGAATTAATATTGTTTTACACCTGTCAACCACTCGAATAACAATTCTGTGTTACATTACTCAGAAAATGTTTATCTGCGATAGTCAATTTTTACCCACTAGACTGTTCTACCCATATGTCACGTTAGAAGATGGAGAAAGCAATGAAGATTTAATATGTTTTAAGATAATGAATTAGATTAGATTGTAAAGCGATATTATCTTATATCCTAAATATAAACACCAGAAAATAATACAAATTATGTATCATACATTGTTTTTGCTATTGTATGTTGATCTTTTTCCCTAAGATTTCCGCATTTTACATTCCTCAAAAATTAAATTAATCGAATATAAATTTATCAGAAAATAGAATCCTTGAAAGAAAATCTGGACAACGCAAATGCTACCATTTTATCTCTAAATACCATAAAAAATAACGTGAAAATCGAAATTGAAGAACAAACAGTGCTCAATCAAGAGTACACTGCACGAAACGAGTCCATGAGCAGTAACTTGGTTGATCTGCAAAATCAAATCTCACAATTGGATAAAGAATTCGTTAAGAAAGAACAAGATTATAACGAATTACACTCAACTTACGCAAAAGAAATAGCAGACCTCGAGGAAATTCTGGAAAACGATAAGGCGGAGCAAATTTCACTAACAAAGCAAGAGGGAGAATTCGAAAGTATTAAAATCGAGGACGAGAAACGGCTTATCACGTTGAAGGAACAACATGCTGCCGAATTAAATCGATTAGAAATCCAATTAAAAATGCTGAAGGAAGAAGAAGATTCAGCTACAGCAACCTTTAAGGATTTAAACGAAAAATTCCAAAAGAAAACCGAAAAACGTGACAATTTATATAGCGACTACAGAAAGCTTCAGGAAGAAGTCGATCGGTTGGAAGAGCAAGTCAAGACCGTGAAGAAAGGGGCGCCTCCCACCCTACCGACTACTTCGGCTACTGCTCAAAAACCTGCCGGTATTTTGAAGATTCCGAACGTTAAATCTCCTCAGAAAAAGGTTACTTTTGATAAGAGCGTTAATTGGGATACTTTGAGTGAAAGCAGCACAGACGCCTTCTTTGATACCCTCCTGAAAAAGAGGAGTGCATCAGAAACCGAAAGTAAACGTCCCAAGTCTGCGATTGACGTAAGTATGGATCGGAATGTTTCCAAAAACAAGTTAGAAGCAAGTTCAATATTTTTGTTTCAGGAAATGTTTGATTTGATACATGGAAATTCGCCTCCCGTGCGCGAAACTAATAAATGAAAAATGGGGTCTCCTCGTCCGTGTTAGTAAAAAATGGTAGATGGGGAGATGCAATAAAGAATAATTATTTTCTTCAATTGTTATGTTGATAATGTTGTTTTGTGTTAATGAAATGTTGTAGAAATACTATTTGTTCTTTTCTACTTTATTAAGACAATGCACCGCAGCGTTGCCTAAATTGCCTAACCGCTTGTTAGGACGTCACGGTTCTTGCCCATTTTCTAATAATTTTTTGTCAAATTTCGTAGAATTTTTTCAACATTGGTGACCCTGTTCTAAAACTCGTTTTATTGTCATGTTTTCAAAAGTACAGGAAGTTCACTGACTATAGATTGGCACTAGCAGTAGCAACTAGTGGTAAGTTGGAAGTTTGCTATTTTGTATATTTACGTTTGTACTGTAAGTTCATTATTTCTAAAAAAAAATAATTGATGTGTTTTAATTAGGCTTCTCCATCATTTTATTCTATAGAAGGCGAGAGGTATTATTTAAAAGCAATCAGGACAAGCTCAACTGAATCAATTTAAACGTTACAGAATTTAACACAGATGAATTGTAAGAATATGGATATACCTCTAAAGATTCAATTGCTGAAATGGTTTTATAGCGGCGCTTCGTGTGCAAGAATAAGCGAATTGTACCAAACTGTTTTCAATATTAAAATCTCTGAAAACACCATTCGTCGAGTTATACGTATCTTTGATCAGTACGGTTGTCTGACAGCATCATGTTACCTGTCTACTCGTCCACAACGGGCTCCACCCACTCTACAGAAGGAGCTCAGTTTGGACGCAACAATCTTGAAGAGCATAGAAGATAATCAATTTCAGTCTGTACGAAGATTAGCTGAGAAATATAATGTTAAACAACACATTATCTATAGAATATTGAAAAGACATGGCTATGCGAATTATAGGCTAAACGAAAAAAGGAAAAAACATACTTGTTCTTTCAAAAAGAAAAAAATAGGTAAAAATACAGGACCAGAACTGACAAATACGATATAGACTGTACTAAGATTATTGCGCAGAGATGATATTTTGGCATGATTTTTTCTCAAATTTGATTTACTTTAATAATGATCAATTGATCGAATGATTAGCATAGACTTTCGATTCCAAGGCCGAGCCGTACAGTAGTTTTGGATAAAAATCGGAGTATATCTTCTCTTTATTCAAGGAGGTAATACTATAAGTCTTGTGTTAATACAGTGTCTGGTGCATTAGCAATAATTTCTGGAGGTTGGAAGCCTCTAGATTTGCTAAAATTCTCTCATACTTAATCCAACATAACAATAAACTTTGTGTTGCAAGGCAACTTTGTTGCTTGTTGTTTAACTTGACTGAAATAATTATCCATTAGATTGCATTAGGGACGTGTAATCAAGGCTTTATGGTATTACCATTAAAAAAAAATTACATTATTTATTTAAAGATATTTATTCTGTTATATTAAATGAATAAGATATATGAAATATATGTAAGATAATTGTGAATAAACAATAAGGCAATGCTAAATATATTTCTAGTCTTGAATACTGTGGCTACATACTGTTACATTTATATAGGTATAATTGTGTACATATCTCCAATCATTAGCGCAGTTGCAATCTTAACATTTGCAATCACCGGCTTCACAGCAGCATTCCGTTTGTTTACTCTTGGAACATTTATGTAATGGCTGCTCCTCTTCACAGGCACAGTCGCTGTTGCCGCAACATTTCTTGGTTTCAAGTGATGTATCAGCCTTGCAACTGCAAGTTTCGTCATAGCATTTCTTGGTTTGAGAGGCCCCACCTTTTTTGCAGCTACATGTCTTACAAGAGCATTTATCTTTGCAGCAGCAGCTTTGTTTTTTTGACAATTTATCTTCAGCACAAGTGCATTTTTCACATTTACATGCTTCACTGCATTTATCTTTTACGCAATTGCAATTTTCACATTTGCAAGTGTTTGCTCTGCAGTTGCATCCTCCAGATGTGCATGTGCAATCAGCTTTGCCGCAGCATTTCTTAGTTTGGGAAGATTTACCATCTTTACACCTACATGAGCAATTTTCACATTTGCAATCATCACCGCATTTGGTCTTCACGCAATCGCAATCTTCACATTTGCAGGTGCTTGCACAGCTGCATCGTTCACATGTACAACCACTCCCATCACAACAGCATTTTTTAGTGTCGGGTGACTCACCTTCCTTGCAGTTACATGCTTTGCAGGAACAAGCACTTTTGCAGCAGGACTTTTTGGTTTCAGAAGACTTACTTTTGGAACAGGTACAGGTTTTACATTCGCAGCCATCTCCTTTACAGTTACAGCTTTGACACGTGGAATTACCATCGCTACAGCATCCTTTAGTTCCTTGGCATTTCAATTCTTCGCATTTGCAGTTTTCGCAGATGCAATTATCATTACCGCACAATTTCTTGGTGTCGGACGATTCACTGATGTTGCTCTCGCAACAACTGCCTTTTACTGTAAAAAATACAAGAAATTATTCGTTGGTGAAGAAGTAATTATAATGAAAGGTTTTGTTCTTAAAAATGTTCTCCGACCTCTACGATTATTTTAGTCACTAACAGTCGCGTAATACACCAAACTAAAAACAATTGTAGCGATTGTCAGATGTTAAACAAAAACTATCTGTATTACTAACTTTTGTTTTTGAAAATAAAAAAAAAGCATTTTTTGATGATGATTTGCACATTTTATTTTATTTAGAAATTTGCATTGTTCAATGGCAAAAGAAATTCTATTTTAAAATTTACACCGGATAAGCCATAAAATACACCAGAAATATAATGATTACTATTATTTAGTAAAAAAACTTACCTTGTTTAGATTCCATAGCTGCTTGCTTCGCTAATAGATGTCTACACTTTATCACGATTAAAGACACCGTAGAACTTGTACTGAACTTGTAGGCGGTGCTTGTTATATACACAATTTTAGTGCCGTGTGCAATTGCGAACCGCCAAGATTGAAATCTGCTAGAATAATCGTTTTCGAGTAGTTTCCATGGCGTACGTGATATTCAAAACTTTCGTGCGCAAAAGGGCGTCCGTATTTGTTTATATTTGAATTATGACAATATAAATACATGAATAACTTGTTTAAATATTAAATTCTGATGAATATTATTTACAATCTGGAATAAATATTTTAGGAATGTAGCGACACTGTTGTCTTGAGAATAAACATATGATAGTGTAGAAAATAAAAGAGAAACGCTGATTTTTTCAAAAAATTTGAAAGGATAAAATTTAACTTGAGATATTCATTTTTTTTATTGGCAAACATTCCTCTCTTTACATATTGCATCCGAATATTTGCAATAGAAGAAAGTATTAGTTGATGCATTAAAAATTGCTGTTCACTTTCAACAGATGAAATACGTTAAAAAATATCTGAGCGTTCATTTTTTAACGCGATACCTTAGATTAAAAACTGCAAATAAGCAAATAAACATCGATTTTATATAATAATTAATTAATTTGCAAAAAGGGGTTCCTTCTAATTCATGTGGCGTGCCCTAGCGGCCAATAGCTTAACTTGATGTCAGTAGATGGGGCGATTAATTATGTGTAGATTGTGTGCAATATGGTGTAATAGAATAAAGTTTTGCAATTCTTTATAAATTTCGCTTTGAATTTTTAGATATTAAAATGTGGAATGCTTAAATGATGGTAAAAAGACTTCTAGGCGAAGTTAGGCGACTAACCCCCTCGATACATCTTACAGCTTTTTATGCTTAATAAATACATCACTAATGCCGTTTTCGCAACTGTAAAAATAGGACAGGGCCGAGAACGGATCCCTGCAGAACTCCTATATTGGAGGGCAGTAGGGACGATATAGCCTTATTTTTTATTTTGTCTTTAATTACGCTAATTTCTAAAAACTGAACTGTGTCGGATGGATATGAAGTGATCCATTATAGCATTTTACCTCGGAATCTCAGATTAAAAGGCTTATCTACCAATAATTTGCGAACAATACAGTGAAACGCCTTTATTATATATTTCCAGTAACAGTTGATTTGCCAGCTCGAAAACCATGCTGAGATGAGGACAACAAGTTGTGCTTGTTGATGAAGCTTTCAATTCGATTTAATATTGCATATTCCAAATGTTTCGCAGAACAAGAAGTTAAAGAAATCGACCGATAATTGGCTATATTTTGTTTATTTTCTCTTTTATGATTAGGATTTATTAAGGAAATTTCTAGCAATTGGGGAAAGGTTCCTTGCTCAACCCTCTGTGTAGAAAAATTTATATTTTAATACTTTATTCTTGTCACTAAGCAAGTTGGTGGGTTTTAAAGAAAAAGAAAATGCAATAACTTCAACATATTTATTTACAAAATAATATATAATATATAATACAAACGAGACTGTATGGTAAATAGAAACAAAAAATCATCTGGTAATGACTCGAATCAGCCGAAATAATATAAATAAGGTATTTTGTTAGGTACTTCATATTTGGTATAAAAAGTTAACACTTACAATAGTTATAAATTACTTAAAAAAAAAACGTTGAATTAAACTAAGGTATCTAACAATTCTTTGGTAAAATGTGCCTTGTACGGTGAATATTTCTTTTCCTTTCCTTGCCGGTTACTATTCAAGCTTTGCGAGTACAAAAGCGCCTGCAACATCTCGAATTCCCTATCCTCGTTCAATAAATCTTTATGGAGACTTTCGAGAAACGACTTCCTATTGTCTAACATCTCCTTTGTCTCTTCTAGGACGACTTCGTTGTGTTGCATTTCGCAAGCGCCTTTCGCCATTTCCTTCCGTAAGTTTCCGAGCGCTTTCGTGGTCTCTTCAGCGGCCGATTTCGTCTTATCGTATTTTTTTATATTCGCGTGTAATCTCGTCAGGCATTCTTCTTCTTTTAGAAGTTTCTTGTTGATCTTGTTGATCATTTCGAATAGTTCTAGTTGTTCTTTTAACGTGGCCTCGCTTATCGTCGAATTGGTATCGTCGTCCTTCAGGTCTTTATGGAATTCTTCGGATGATGGGGAGAAACGTTCGAGAGGACTCTGTAACATTGGAAATAATTTGATTAAGGGACTTTTGGTTTAAAACAAATTTTCCTAGAGAGTACATAAGAATAAAAAATAAAAATATCAAGCTAAGAAGTTTTACTCACTTCTGTTGAACAGCCAGGTTTATTGTGGTTACACTGTTCGCTGTCTCCTTCGGTAACAACTCCACTATCGCTATTCTTATCGGCTATTATTTGTTCGAGATCATTTTCGGGGTCTACAGCTTCCGACAGGCCCTTCAGGTATGTTTCGAGCAGGTAATTACTGCCGTGTTTGCGTGTTCTAGCTCTATGCGCTTTATCTTCCAGGAATCCTATTTGGTGTTCACTGTGCCTGTAATGTAATTATTTGCTGAATTCATTCTTTAATTATTTTCAGTCCAAGCGGATATTGAATATTTCAAATATATATTTTTAATGAATGTAACGAATTCATAAACTACATGATCCAAAACGTTAAATAATAATTGTAATAATAATGAATGAGAATAATTTTAATTGAGTTGACGTTTGCTATGATTTAAACGTTCGGAAAAAATAAATTAAGTAGTCCGGACATTCAAGCAGATGGTCAATACGCCGTAACATTTCATACGAGAGAAATCTGTAGAAAATTTATTCTAAGGATTCCATATGTTGCTTCAAACTGTGAATAGACAAAGCGCACATGTATATAATTCGCAATCATTGCTTTGGGCCCCTCCGATATGTTATCACCCGCCGCCACTGATCTCAGGGTTTTAAGATTAGAAAAAAGGTTTCTCTGTTTGTGAATAAATTTACCGAGAAAGTCATTTTGGCAAAAGTTGTCACTAAAATTAGATAACCATCGTGTCTATTTGTCAAAATTACACTTTACACTAAAATTGATACTTTCAGTTCCATCTTGTTTATCTGCTAGGTAAACTAGAATGACTTGGTGTGACGGAGGTGTTAAATCAACATAATTAAATACTTTATTCGGGCAATGATATGATGAATTGGCTTAATAAGAGATATGAAATTAAGCACATAAACATAAGCGCCAAAACTATCTTTGGCCAAACACGATAAACCAGTTATGTGGCCCAAACGTCGGTAAAAGCAATCACAACGGCGCGGTTTCAGTCCAGAAACCAAGGAAGATCGTATATTTTATCTGATGGAACTTTGCTTTTGTTTCCGGATGATGCTTTCTTCTAACACTGCGGAAGACCTATTGACAGCAGTCCAGCAGACAATAGCGTAAATGTCGCAGCGGTATAGCCAGAACAGATAGATTTTGAACAATGAGGAGATTGCTGTGAGATTTATTTCTATGAGAAACGTTCTCTGGTATGTGACGGTTTGTTTGTAGCGTCACTAGGGCTCTAGTTGCTAGGGCTAGAGTTGTTGGAGATGAGAATCTAACATATTGAAAATTTTGCCAAAAGATTGAACTCTGCATATTGGACAATCTTGCGATTGAAATCTAGTCTAGAGACATCGCGGGTTTGCTTCGCGTGAATTTACTTAATAATGTTTTAAGTATAGAGGATTTGCAAATTAGCTTGTAATACATCCAATTATACGTCGGTTTGCCTATATTAGCTAACCTACAAAATCACTACCTATCAGGGTATCACCGCCTAAGTGTTGCCACTGCAAAAAAATTAAATTATATGCTTTTCCCGCTATCCCGTTAGCACTACATAAATCAATCTCCTGCAGTTAATTAAACAGTGAAACTAGGATGCTTAGCTGCGTATGTATATACCGAATAGAAATAGATACAACAACGCAAAACTATCAATATTCTATCGTATAGTTTATGCTTGCGTTAATAAGAACTGCCTATTTTGTAAATCAATAATTTATATCGTTTATTTCAGTTCTATATATGTCGAAGATAATGATCCATTATAGATACGGCGTTCCGTTCAGAAAAACCCGATGAAAGGAGGAGAAACGCGAGGAAGCAGCGCTGCGAAATGTGGCGTCTGGAGTGTGATTATTTCACTATTTCATGGCGATTTTTCATTCATTAATTTGCCCGCTATCCTTGATTTATGGCGGCGCGGAGAAAAATACGGCGACAGCCGATCGCATGCATTATTCATAACTTTTAGTAGTTTAGGTTAATTGACTTTATTCTGCGATTTCGCCGTACTACTGACAGATGCAATAATCTCGTGCGGTAGGCCTAAATCCAGTAACGGATAACCCCAATTGCAATTTGAGAACTAATCTTTTGCAATTATTAAGTAAAAGGTCTTTTGGAACTTCGATAATTGAGGATTAAATGCTGTTGACATTGTTTATAGTTTATGTTTATTCCGCGGCAATACCCAAATCTGAAGATTAATATCACAATTTAGACACGTATTTACCGTAATTTCCTCAGCTGCCTTCTGATTACTTCACCCTGCGCCAATACCAATTTGAGCAGTTCTTCGGTACTGGATGGTTGTTTTTCGTTTTGGAGCGCGTTTAACCGTTTAGGATGGATGGTCTTCCACGCGCTCCTATCCGACCACGTACTGGAATCCGATCGATATCTGGACCGTCGCGTCAGTGCGATGGCGTGATCATTCTTTATCCTTCTCAACGAGATCTTTACCTGCACAGATTTGTACGTATGTACGTGACGCCCAAAAGCTTATTATGCAATTTTGCATTTTAACGCGAGGAAAGAAATACCGCCGGAGCGTTCGATCGACGGTTTTGGGGAAAACCCGCGGAGCGTAGGCAATTATTTTCGATCGTTAAGGGATAGGACGGATTTGATTTATGCCTTCCTCTTCAGAGAAGGTTCCTATTCGAAATATCGAACGTTCCGCGTGCTTTCTTTCCTCCGATGGTACAATATTAATTACAAGATTTGAGAGTTTCGTGTAATACCTCTTACTGACCTCTGGTTGAGCTCTACCCCACGCGTTCCATATGTCTAAAATACTGGAATTTGGGTCGAGCGGTTGTTCGACGCCTCGCCACCTTTCCGTTATGTGATACTGATCTGCTGTACCTACGTGCCTACCCTAGAAAAAAATTTTTTTTTTTAGAAGTGAGAGTATGAGAAAATTAATATTAGAGACAAATAATATTAAATTTTATAAAGTAGTTTTGATATGGGAGTTTCATCTTCTTTGGACTTGTTTCGAAAAACAAATAGTTGTAATCAACAGATGAACACATGTAAAGCGTGTCAATTGGGTAGAATTTAATGTTATACGATGTTTAGGGTTTAAAAATACTTAAAGGCTAAAAAACTTTTTTTTAATAATAATTTTCTCCCAAAAATGGGAGGTAAGTAGAGGGAAATCATCAGCATTCCAAAATTTTTCATCATTTAGCAAGTAATCATTCCCAGTATTCGGCTAGCTGGCAATAGCCCCATTGCCGCATTTCATAAAAAATGCAAAGGCCCAAAGTTCACTAAGAATCCACGCTAAGATCCACAGAATTTACAACGGTAATTAACGTAGATCCTTATCGCTCGTCTTGGAATGACCTTTCGCTAATTAAGTGACACATTAAAATCTCTTAACGATTCCGTTAATTATTTATGCGGCTATAAAGCGGGCGATTCATTCCGATTTGTCGTCGGCGGATTAAAGCTCGCGAGACGCGTTAGCCCAACATAAATATTAATCGATATGGTCGTTTATTATATGGCTAGGCAAAATGTCCCATATTTCGGCGGACCGATTAGGAGCAAGCGGCGGACTAACGAACGATAATGTTCGGAAAAATTGTCAGTTTTAGCTCAGGAAACACGTTAGATCGAAAAACTCACCAGGAATAAATATAGGTTGGGCAATCCTTGTACGGATTTAATTCTAGAGCGGCCGCGAGTACTTACCGGCAATATTTTATGTAAATTGCTTAATGTTATATGTTTATTATTTTCGTAAGAAATCATTCAAACTCCGAAACGTTAATTATAAGTACGTAGCTATACGCACGATAAAAAAAAAATATGTCGAAATAGGTATAAATACGGAGTTTGAGGTTGTATATTTCATTCAGTTCGACGTTAGAGCGTGTGTGTAGGGAATTTATTATTTTGCAATATAAAATGTGGCAATGGCAGTCTGTTTACGTCACATCAGCCTTTACAGGTGACTGAAGAATTGTAATTAAGTGACTCAGGTGAACAGACAATGTGGTATTTTGCAAGGAAAAGATAAAATACGAGCGAATCATCATTGTGAAATTAACATCATTCAGAGATTTATTGCAGACACCTGCGGAACACAGTCAAGGTATATTGTAAACCATTGAACGGGTTATTGCTGATATCCTTTTGATATTTTTTTAATACTTACTCTGACTTCTTCGTCCTGCAACAGGACCGTAATAATATCTTCGCACGTCGTTTCCCCAACAACTCCGGATACCCATCTTTGCTCGCCTCTGACCCAAATCGGTAGTTCTTCACCGCTACTGTCGCTGTCCACGTCTGAATCATCGTCATCGTTGCCTAAAATGTTGGTGCGTCTTTGTTGCTCATCCACCCACATCATCTTCTTTTATATGCTAGCTTTCACGTAGTTTATCTGTAACAACGAGTTAAGAGAGTAATTTAAAGTGATGAATAAATGTTTAAAAACATCGATAAATGCATAATCATTGTTCTAAGTTGACAAAATTTTTGAAGTTATTAAAAACCTGCAACAAAGATAACAATTTCTCGTAAGCATTTTATTACATTTCCTTTCCTACGTTTCACCGAGGAAAATACGATATTACAAGGAGAAGATGTAATATCCATCTCATTAATACCTCATTAGAGAAACAAGTCTTATTGTCGACCGTCCATTGTATCAATTCTACACCGTGATTGAGCAATTCGTATTGAAGCCTTGTTAAAGGCGAATGTCGTTCGACTTGTGCACTTATGCTCGTGGATATTGCGGTTGGTATCCGTTATAGTACGTTGGGCTTGAAAAGAAGAGTGATTGTGCGAATTCGATTAACATTCGTAACTACTGTAACTAGATGCAAATCAGCATCGATGCTATTCCACTGCAGATCTTTACGATTTAGAAAAATGACGTTGGCTCATAGGTCATAGACGTGATGGTCTTAATTCCAACCGTTGCATTCTTGCTCTAGAACATCAAATGGATGCGATCTTGTTTAATGATTACGAAGAAGACGAAGTAAAAGAATTGCAAAAAGATCCTTGTAATAATATCAAAGACACGTTGGATATGTTTTTTAAATTTATCAAATCCAATATTAAAAACAAAATCGGTGATGCTTGACCACTAATTTTTGGGTACGTTGAATTAATTGATTTTATTATTACACATTGGCTGTGGAAGGTTAAAACTTAGTGAGTTGAAAATTATAGATATTTATCGCTAGAAAAAGGGCCGAAATAAAGATATCCGTACCAGATTAGACCCCTCCGATTGTGATCTTTTGGCACAACATTTCGTTCTCCATTCATGTTGTTGTGTGAGGTAGTTTGAACTATGCAACGGATAGAAACCACTTTTAACACTTTCTCTATTATGAGGCATACTTTTGCTTTGGACCAGAGCGCTGTACAACATTTTTCTGATAGTCATTAAAATTATTAAAATGATGGTTTACAACAAAGCCAAAAGTTTTTATCATTGTTAGGCGCCTCGTAAAGCTCAATTAAGTATCAAAAGTGATGGAATATAATGAAGAATCTAGGACACTGTTATATTTGGCCACCCTCTAAACTGTTTCGATATTGAATATTTCCTGATGTGAAGCAAGAGTTTTGAAAGTGCTGACAGCCTGATAAAGATCTTGTGTTAAATTTAGAACCAGAAGCAGTTTCAATACTTCCAACCTTAACAGATAATTTTCTTTCTCCACTGTTACTATCGTTTTCATATGGAAATATCTATTCAATGGAGGGAGATGGAACAATCTACATAAACCTAAATAAAGGCGAAGCTTTTAAACGCGACTTTAAATCGCACATCGAAACAAAGCGGAATCGATATTTTCTTACCAAAATTTATCGCATATTCCCTTCCAGAAATAATTAGAAAATTAAGATCACGAAAAAAGAATACATTTTTATTTACAATACAAGAAAAAAGAACATTGCATTTTGCTATTCAGTTCCCGAGGCTCGAGGTATTCGCAAAAACATCTTCTGATTTATGCATCTGACCAATCAAACATGACCATGAATTTGAACATGTGTAGCGATTTGTATGACAAATACGCCACTGTCGCCGTATAAAAAAAAACCTATCGCATATGTATCTTCTTTACATAACAGCAGTTCCAGTGTCAGCTGCCTTGTCGTAACATTCGCATTAGTCATTTTTGGCAGAATTTATTGCCGGCGAGCATTTGCGCACGGTAACTATTTTCAAGTTAAAGGTTAACGCTATAAATGTAAATATTATAAAATATATTGCCACGCCGCATAACCCAAAACCATTATTAGTGTAGTAGCTAGATAGGTATAGGAAAATCTATATGTATAAAATATGCAATAGTTGATTTATTATATTAAATTAACGAAAATATCAGTAATTTAACATTTACAGTTAGTTACTTAAAAAAAGAAAAGCAAGAAAAACAAAAAAAAACAGTAGGTTAAAACCATAAAACTTGTATTTTGTTAGACTAAATGGCTTGTTTGTCAAATTGAAAAGTGAACATATTTTATTCTAACAGCTCACCCTGACCCTGACCTTCTTCATTTGCTTATAATTAAATTAACCCCATTTTTGAAAAATTTTCAACAATACATAATTTTATTGCAGCACTAGTATGTGCGTTTTCCGTATGTTAATTGATGGATGTAGCAAGGAGCAACCAGTAACTCGAGGGGTTTTCAAAAAGTGTTTGTAATCATTCTTTTTTTATATTTATACACATCTGGCTATTTAATTTCTTTTGCTTCAACCTACGGGCATTAAAATTTTTGAAGATAACTGTACAAATAGACTCTGTTCGTGGACATTAAATTATTGCTTCAATTTTGAAAAAATAATCTTAAAATAAAATGGGAATCCTACAATAATCCAAGGGCACGGCTACGAGTGGTAGAAAGATAGATACATCGTCTCAGAGGGAGACAAAACATATGTCACTGTACATACTTGCTACGATCCTGGAGTGCTGGGGGGCTACAATTCTAGATTAAATATTACATCAAACTAAAATAACTAAACTAACTAAAACTATTGTTTTGGCATTTAATTTCAAGCAAATTTGTCCTAATTGCGCTCTTCGGATGCATCATCCTTTCTCCAATTCCATTGCTTTCTTATTCCATTTTTTTACTTTGATTAACTCAAACTACAATGTTAAAAACGACCACGTTACCTTCGAAGATGTCTCATCACGCAAAAAAAAATCATTTTAATTAGCGGATAGGCGAGGAAAAAACAAAGAAATTATTTCGCGTAGGCGTATAAAGGTGTTCCCGAATTTACATAACGAAACCATAAAAACCTATACAGCATTCTTATAGATTCGCCGGAATACCAATCGTTAATTTAAAAATTCCGCGTTCGAAATTAGAATCTCGCCTCGCGATAAATACTAAACTTTATGTTCGTACGATCGGACATAATGCTTTCCCTTTCGACGTTCTTTTTTTTTTGATTACACGCTAAATACGGACGGAAAACGAATCCGAAAAAAGAATACGAACGAAAAGAATCGACGAAAAATGCAGACAATTCTGAAATTAAACACCGTCTCACTGTCTGAATATTAAAATAACTGTGAGTAATAGTCTACGAGTAGTCGAAAACAAAGGAACCAAACGTGCGTTTAACATTTCGAATGCGTTCTCCGCCATAAGAAGGACGGTAGTAAATGTTTTAATATTTAAATCGCCTATTGATTGTCGATTGGGAACGAAGATATGGTTTGATGACGTATCGTCATCTTCCATATTAGTCTTATGTTTAATTCTTATATTCAAATGAATGAAATTTGCATCTGCCACACCAAGATGGCATACTTCGTATTATACAGAGTGTTGCGAAGTTCGCGAATATGGACTACGGGATGACGTCAAGCATTAAAAACTGAAACAAGTGTTCCTTTATAATTTTTTTCTGACTTATAATAATTAAAAAAAAAAAAACTAAACCACGTAAATATTTGGTAACTAAAAATGTTTAACACAAGATACTTTATAACATTTGTTGAAACTGTTTGAAATAATGGTTCAAAAAGTACCCATATCGTGAGTATTGCGATACGTCAAGCAGCACGATTGTATATGATGCGGTTTCCTGGGTGTCATTCGCCAAATGCTAGCCAAAGACTAGACGAGAGAAGGGTCCAACATTTGGAAGATAATGGACGGCCACTTCGACAAGCGTTCTATAAACCTCGATCTGACTTTAATGATGTCTAGAAATCGCCAATGTCTCACATATTTGGAGTGATTTATTGGGGAAAATGACTTTAAAGCTTTTTTTACAGCTGCTGTAATTATTTCTCATTATTTTTAGTTTATTCGTATTTTGTGTACCGGGCTAGGTCCCCATTTAGCTTTCCCTGACCGCTGGATTAATACGAGTGGTCCAATACCCTCCGATACGACACCCCTTTATGAATAAAAATACATTTCGTTATTAATTGTACCAGCACAATCAGTCATTTTTAATTGGATTTAATTGCATATTAGAAACTAGTGGATTGCTACCTACGACGTCATAAACTTTGCACGCAAAACTAAAAAGTTGCGTGTGAACTCCAGCATAAAACGTGTCTCATAAAGCAAGTACATTTTTATGACCGTGGAATCGTACCCCATAAAAATCGTTAAATCGTTTTATGTGGTTCGTACACTATCAAACATAATCGGGTGACGCCAGTAAGTGCGCATATTTTTGGGGAGATCGCCCGCGCGAACGGAATTCGCCGAATTTTGTAACGTTTATGCCGTAGTAAACAAATAAATTTATCATTTGAGACATTTATGTGCTATATAATGCAATTCATCCGTATATTAATACCCACAATTTATCATGTGTCCGAAGCAGGACTGCCGTAGCATATGCAATTGATATGGCGGGGGAACTGGAGGTGAGGGAAGACAAAAATAATTTAAATGTAACAATGCGAATACGTTTAACTTCATTGTTATTTCGTCTTTTTAAGATGGCACGGGTAAGGTTTAAATGTTGAAGGGTTACAAAAGGTAATTCGCAAGATGTATGTGTCAAATAGGTCTAATCAACTCCAGAGTGTTGAGTAAATTTTGCGAGTTTAAGTAAAATTTATTATGTATATACAGTGTGACAAATTTGAAATTCAAGAGCCCCTGCAGAATCTATATTTTACGTTGGAATGACGTCCGAAAATGGCAAAAATTTCTTAGTGATTTTTTTAATTAAAAATCTGACTACACCACTGAATTCAGGAGGTCCCAAAATTTCATCAAAATATTTTTATTCGAGAGCGTATTCGATTACTTCAGTCTTCCTTTCTATTGCAGAAAGAAGAAATTTACATTTTCAATTAGACGGTTGTTCCGTTCACAACGCAGAATTGTGAAGCGGTGGTTATATGAACATTTTTCAAATCGTCAGATAAGTTCAGGTATGGCCACCCAGATCGCCTGATCTG
>LR736866.1:217083-233211 GCA_902654985.2 Oryctes borbonicus | reverse complement strand
CAATACCAGCAATATAAACTAATTAATTAACCACTATTCATTATAGGTAATTAGTCTATATTGTTGATATTGCAATGCTTGACAACGATACTTGACAATTTCACAATACAATTATGAATCATGCTAATCATGTCGTAAGTGACGTGCACTGTTTTATAACAATAGTAATTATAGCAATTGTGCTAGTAAGTACATATTACTATTAATGACATAATATTTTGCAATATAACTCGTGTTTTTCTCACAATCAGTGAACTTTTGCATTGTTAATATGCATGCAAGAGGCAGATTTCTGCAGCTATATTTATAAAAATTCAATTGTAATTATAATTATACACAAATCGCGTAAAATTTCAATGACTAATCACCTGGAAATGCAATGATATGAACAGCGTCGAGAACTTTGCTGTAATCGCTAACATTGCCGCTACTCTAATTTGTTTCTTTCATGGAACGCGCAGGGTTTCCCGGTCATGCTGAAGGCGCGTTTTTGCGTTTAATAATAAGTCGCTTTCAGAAGGGTTTGACGGATTAGTGAGAGGAGATGAATCGCGCGTCGTAGAATGATTTATGGCTGGGTGGCGCTAGGTATTGATGGATATTTCTTTTTTTTTTACAATAAAGGGCACAAAATACGTATATTTATTGCATGACTGCAAATTTTCATTAACATTTTCTTGGAGCAAGAGTTGCATGTTCCGCATAAGTTATAACTTATTGTGTGGTGCGGAGTGTGCGGATATTTTAGTGTTATTTGCCATTCTACTTTACAATCCTTGCTATCACTATTTAGCTTTAATGAAGATTGTATTATTTAGCTACGATAATAATGCGGATAACTAGTGTAAAATATTTCAAGAAATTCTCATAATTTGAGATAAAAGGAGTTGTAGCTACTGAAAACGAGCTTAGAGGCGCTAGAGGGATTTTAATATTGAACGAGTGGACATACTGGGCGACGCTAAAGTTTGTTTTGCATCTTACAAAATAACTTAATAAACGAGTATTTATTACATCAATGAACATATTTCAATTTAATAAACATGGTTCATTGTTGTAAGAAATTTAAAAGTTAATATGATAATTTTTTTATTGTTTTAACAAAACGAAGTTAACGAACGCGATTCCTTGAATTCATTTTATCACTGAAGGAGCGCAAAACCGTTTCTTCAGAAAGATTAAACAAACTATGCTCCTCTTCATATTTATCAGAATTTTTGCAACTGAGAACATCCACTCCACGTTGGATCGTATATTTCCCGAGTGATCCTAAGTATTGTCCGCAACAGCACTTTGTATGTACACACACATACACACATGTATTACGTATGCACAAGTAAGAAAATCAATCAAGTTAAGCTTGTTTAATATCAATATTCCGCTAGACACGACGGCTAGAAGATTTTCGAAAACAATCCAATTTATTAAGCAACTAGTTACTTCCTGTCACCGGCAAATCGGCCGCGATATTCTAAAATCCTCGGTTACTATAATTATGTAGCGGGTAAAAACGCGGCGAGCGACGCAGGTAGGTAGCAGTGAGTTAATGAGATGGTGACTGCTGATAAATCGATGTACTTTCATCGCGTTAAAAGTGCACTACTCCGTGTAGTACATTTTACTTAATCGTATCACCACGGGTAGTTTATATTATGTTAATTTGGTCGCTATACACTTTCATGTCTTGTTTATTCGATCGTCGCAATAAAATTTGAAGACTAGCGGTGAAGGAATGGAACGGTGAAAGATGCAATCGCTTTATCTAAGATGCAACGTTATGTATGTATAATGAAATGAATCGATTACGTCGGAGAAAAATTTATTCCAGAAATAAAGTTATTTCATTATTGAAATACAAATTGAATTTAGACGTACAATAAATTAGCTGAGTAACTTGATAAATGGTTGAGAAGTCTTGAAGGCTTCTGTACTGCTCAGTTAATCGTGATTTGAGCCGTGTCATAACGTAGGAATACAAATACATTGCTCACTGAATAAATCCGTTGTTTGCCTTTCGCTAAACCGTTAGATTTTGAACGTTTTATATGTTGGCAGCATAGCGCTGTGATAATAGCTCATTTTGCTGAGTTTGTTTTTGAAGAACTCTATCTAAAAGAATCGCGGGCGATAGGAGTGAAGGCAGAAACATCGAATCTGCTACTAGATTCCTACAGAGCTCTATCCTTAGTCTTTGAAACAAGCAATATCAACGTAATATGGTTGAAGGGTCATAATGTAAGTCCTGGTAATGAAGGAAGGATTCGAGTATGACTGGACATGGTCCACAATCCTCCATTCTACCCCCTGTGTATGCGCTTTATGAAAGAATCAGAGCTACCATCCACGAGAAATTCTTAGAAAGATGGGATGAAATTAATAAATTCCTGCTGTACCCTCAAAGTCACTTTGATGCATCTGATCAAGTGAACAGCACTAAGATGTCTGCGATTGTCTAAAACCAAGTTTTGCATGGCTGTCGGGATTTTGACTGGACATTGTCGGCTAAAGGGGCACCCTTATAAACTGGTATTAGTCGAAAACCTGTCATACAGGAGCTGCCAAGTTGAAGACGAAACATTGGAGAAAATGTCAGGCACTGTCGTCAATTAGAAGGACCGTGCTGAGTGTTAAACGGTTACATTTTGTCGCCATTAGGGCGATTTCTTTAGGCAATGTCCTAACTTATGCCAAAGCGGGCAATGGTGGCCGAAATGTTGTGTACATACGTCCACCATGTACACACCTAAAATTATATCTGGAGAAATAATTATTTCTGCAATTATCGATTTTTCAAAGGAGACCCTATAACTCTTAACGCGGCTTCTAAAAGTGTAATAATATATAACGTTTTCCATTAATAGCATTAAATAGCTACGAACTTATGAAACACCCTGTAGGTTTCAATGCAATAAAACATGCCCATAATCACACCTTATGACAAGAAAAAAATATTTTAAAAGTTTCCGTTCACAAAGGCTCAATCTTCCAACCCCACGAAGATCCTCACCCTGTACATAAGTTTCCAAGAAATTCTAACATTCAGCAGTACCACATTAGAACCGATAGCACCCACTTGTATCGCATTATCGTTTGGCCAGTTACTTTTAAATTTAACATTTAATTGATGAAATAATGCATAATTTAAATTAATTTATTAATGATTAATTTGTTGCTATTAATTTTATTTTCGCTTTTCGAACTAATTGTACCTACGTAACTCAAGGTTGATTTTATTATTATTATTATTATTATTAAAACTTGAAACTCTAAGTATGCGCAGTCACTTACCATAAATAAATATTTTTTCGAATTTAATTTCGTTGTAGAAGATACAAGAATATCCAAATAAATATATCAAAATAATTTTCAATCGCTGCTATTCCATTTCCTACGACAATCACTTTTTGTCACTATCTTCACATTCATTAGAAAGTAAAATAACACAATTCCAATGTATAACAATCACTTTCCAATAATCACTCGTCTCCGATACATATTTACAGAACAAAAGATTATCGAGCTTTTAAACACCGTCCGTCGCGAAAGGATAACCAGCTAGCGAGAGATCGACTTTCCGCGAGAGTTACACAGCGTTTCGACTAGCCCGTCGCCCGTAATTAATACGTACTGATGAATACGGCAATAGAAGCATTGTAATAGTGGCAGACCCCTCTATACCTGAACCTCATGAATTTAAATAGCGCCTTCTCTACCGCACACACACACGCAGATACTTACGTATTACACGCACGGCTATTTTTTTCGTAGAAAGCGGGGATGTGTGCTGTTGTTGTGATGCGATGATCGTCGGTTAGGTCCGAGCACGTTGTTGTATGGACGTCGTCGTTATCCTTTCCTGAAACGAGTTCTTCGTGCAGTCGGTCGACCCGATCCGCTCTCCTTTTGAAGATCCTTGGGTTAATTTATGCGAAAAGCCGGTGGATGGCAGCAGCTTCTTCGTGGTGTTTTGCTTTTTTTGGGTCAGGTGAAAAAGGGCATCGTGGTAGAGCGATCGCACGTTAGGTCGTTGGTAATAGAAGAATAATGACTCTGTTAATGCTGCCTTAAGTCGTATTACGTGCAATCGCTTCGAATCAGCTAGATTATCTCTTCTGATGTAATTCTGAATAAAATCTTTGAGGCGTTTGCATAAAGATTACTTTCGAAAGTGATTTGTATGTCAGCCGCGTTGTTTCCTTTTTTGTCAATCATGCTGCGTTAAATTTAAATAAACATGAAATTTGGTATTAGAAAGTATAGCATGTATATTTCGTAATATTAATCCGGAAGCTAAATTAATATTTAAAACATGATTAAACTTTAGCAGCATGTATTAATCCTCGCTTCTAATGCTTCTTGAAATTTCTTAATATCACAATCAAGCTGGTGCGAAAATTTATTTAATTTCTTTAATTTATTTAATTTGACCCATATAGATAAAAACAAATTCAGTTTAGTACGTAAAAGCAAGAAATTGTTTATGAAAATAAGATTTTCCAGGCTTCTACCTAAAATAGTTTCTAAACGTAATCTTAAAACAATGGTTTCCAGCACCTTTACTTTTGTTCCTGTTTCATAATTCATTCAACAATATATGTAATTAAGAATTGATGGGAAACTACAAGAAATCGTTGTTGAAGAGCGTAATTACTAATCGATGCTAACCATACATCATTGGGGGGTTAACCAAACGTAGTAGGCCAGTAAAACAGATGTAAATTGAATATGGGCACAATCATTTATTTTCGTTACTTTTTTTTTGTATAAAAACAATAGTTTCTCTTTGTTTTCCTATTATTTAATTGATAATTTCTCAACAACAATCTGCTTTTAAGTAACGGAATAACGGTATACCGTAAACATGTACATGGACATTAAAATTGACCGTTACGTTGTTCTTCCGTTATAATATAACTTGTTAACCCTTCTATTTAGATAAACACTAACCAACAGTATCATAACTATTATGACTTCCGATCTAGAAATAATGTCACAGACGGTGAGTTTCCCACAGTCTACCTGTTCATATAAGATCTATGGAGTGTAACGCTTCAACCTGTCGTTTTTGTTGTCCACAAGGGAGGGTCGTTAATTTTCCTCTTGTCAGATTGCTGTCATGCCATTCCACGTTAGAACCGCATGCTTTACATTCATTTTAAGTAAATGGTAATTATTATTCCATTAAATACAGTGGCGAATGGTAGTTTTTTGAGGTAATTACAATGTGTTATAGGGTACATTTTTTTTTATCTTTTTGAAATTGAGTGTACATATTGTCGAAGTTGTGAAACTGTTTGGATACATTTTCTTTTCGAATAAACAAAAAGAATTTGCCCAAATCTAGGTAGCATTTTTTTTTTTATAAAATTTCATTAGCATGCTGCAGAGCTCATCTAAACTCCTGCTATATCTTTGAATGGACGTAGTCAATAGACCATCAAATCCCAACAAATCCACATTCAAATCGCTAGAAACGGTTCATTCAATATTTAGCAGTTACTTTAATGCTTCCCTAGTATCCGAAGAAACGAAGCTAGTAAGGTGATAAGTGTAGCTGTTGTCGTAAGCATTATGCACATCAGCTATATTGCTGCCGAACTGTTCGTCAATTTTTTGGTCCCCGGAATCACCAGAAAATATAGAACTATAGCCGCAGTTAAAGTGCTAAACGAAAGAAACAGAATCTAACTTTAAGTTGCCGAAAGTTGACATGCGGTTGGAGTTAAGATTGGGATAGGCCCAACAAATATAGGTGGGGAACAGTTTAACAATTGTTGGCAAACTTGCTACTTTTAATTTGTTGACAATCTCGTCTCTTTAAACCCCGAAGAAGTTGCTCAATATTTAGTTGGTAGTTGTTTCGTTTGCTTAGTGCGTGAAAGAATAAAGGAAGCATAATAGAGGTCGATGAATGTAATTGTTGTCATGAGCATATACATCAATCGTATCTTTTTTATAGTATCGCCAATTTTTGGCTTCCTGGAATCACCAGAAAATAGAATTGAACCCATAGTTAAAAGGTTCGACAAATGAAAGTAGAGAAATCCCACAACTAGGGGAAAATATTCCAGATTAGAGGCAATCCAAGCAATTTTTAATCCGAGGCAGGCCTAGATCTATAGCTATATATGCAAGCTTACTAATAAGACATTGTACGCTCATAAGCCATATCAGCAAGTTGGATCTAAGACAAGAAACAATCTGTAGGTTCAGCTAGGTGGATAAAGAGAGTGTCGATCATATACAATGCGATTTTGCAAGACTCACAGGAATACGCCTCCCGGAAATGGGGTCGAAATATTTAAACTACGTAGAGGAATCATTGGGGAAGCTGTTAGGTCTGGTGAGAAAGACCAAGCTATGAGACAGGCCTGGGAGACCCACTCTCGCCTAATTTAATTAAAGGTGCGTTTCTAAATTAGTGAATCTAGTTATGTTTCAAAACGAGTGTAATAAGCGATAAATAAATATTTTCACATTTTTAAAAAAACCTCCCATTGAAGAAATAAACCGTATTCTCTTAGTAGTCAGTTCGCGATGTTCTTTCCATGCATTTTGACTCTCCTAATTACCCCTCACGTCACTGTCTACAACAAAAATAGCAAAACGTGCTTTAAAGACCGAGACGGTTGAAGTATTCGCCACTGTTCCTTTAAAAATGCGAGCTTAAATCACGCAACTTGTCACGTCTGAGTTAACCGGCCGCAGTTTCAGAGACACAAACGCTGGAATACGACAGAAGGCGATGTTATGGGCCAAGTAAATCGCGTACGCTTTCAGCAAACGAATGCGATTACAGTTTCGCATATTACATATTCTTTATAACAAGAACGTTTTATACGCATTTAATGTTATTTTTAAATCCTAATGATTAGCGATTTCAACATTTACGCGCGCATGATTGGCAATTCTACATTTAATTCGCGATAGGATAGGGGAAAGTGAAGGTTGAAAACGATCAATAATTACGGTTTTGGAATTTTTCTGTGTAATTTGCGCCTCATTTATCGAGTTAGATGAAGGAGGTTATGCGTTTATTGCAAATAATTAGCACTGTTGTATAATTGGGTAAGTAATTTTTTAGAATTTTGTCTAATTGCGGTAAGTATTTAGGTATATAGTGCAATGCTAGAGCTTCGAAACTACCTATTTTAGGAGAATATACAGGAAATTGCGACTTGTGTCCATTACGTAATTATTACGGAAATATCCCGCGACTTGCTTATATATTCCGTGTTCAACGTTGTGAAATTAATTATATACCTTATATTTACATATTTGCAACGTACAATAGGTTGAAATTAAATATTTGAGACGCAATCAAATCACGGTTTTAGTTGTTGATAACGGTACGACGATTAACCAACAAACCGGGACGCACGATTTCCGCGTCCAGTCTTATTTTAGCTACGGGAGGGAGTATCAGTGTAATTTTAAAAATTGAGTATTGATTAAAACGAAAGCGTTAGATAGGCCACAACCTCAACTAAAATTTCATCAAGTGAAGATTGGCGAAGATCGCGCAACCATAAAGGCTCGATATGAGAAAGAATGAAACATTTCAAAATAACATTCCTCTATTTCTCGTATTACACGTTCGTCTACCCACGTTTCGGTAACTCTAGGCACATTTTTGTGTTTAGCGTCCAAGCGGCATGTAAATATGTTCGTAAAAAGAAACAGATAATATCTCTCCCTATCCGGAAGTCAGGCACGCCTCGCGACTTGAGAATTACACCGTGTCGTCCCAATGAAAATAGACTCGTGCCTAGGAACGTTATCTCGGAACACGTGAACGGATGTCCGCACATACGCTGAATCCCAAATGCGAGTAAATGAGATCAGCTAACCTAACCATCGACGGAATGCTGCCAATTATGTGAATATTAAATTACGCCTTAAATGGAATATTAGAAATGGAAAAAAAGATTTTTTTTTTTCTGCTAATCTTCGTTTTGTCCTGTTTGTCTGACATTCCTCCGAATGCCGCGTTTATTTTGAAAATTCAATTAGCTATCTCTACATTAAAGGCAATCTCTATTACGATAGGCATCGAAATTTTTGCAAATAGATGCATATAGATGGCGTTAAATTAAATTACTGCGTGGCGGAAATAACGGTGAATTCAATTTAGAAATGGAAATGATTTTCCCTTTTTTCTTTGATTTGGCGATAGCAAATTCTTGGAATTTGTATCGAACTAATCATCAAAAATTTGGGGATATACGCAAAGACATTGTAGAATTTTTCAATGTCAAGCTCAAAATCGCTGTATTTTTTTTTTCTTGCCAGAAAAATAGGATATTTACTTTCAGCTCTGTTGATTCTCCGACAAATCGCAACCGTTCCGAACAACAATAATGCCAATGTGACAAAGAGGCAATATCTTCCACTTTTAAACTCAGAACTTAAGAATTCTGGAGGGAGCTCAAATTCAAAGTGTAAGAAAAGATTTTTTTTGTCTACAGACTAACCATTGACATTCATAAGAAATATATTTAGCAGATGTCCACAGACCTATTGCCCACCTAAATAGACCCTTTTTCCCAAAAAACAGTTTAGCAAAAATTTCAACAAAATGACTTTGTTTTTAGATTCTTACCTCCAGCCACATTTCCATAAAAACAATTTTCAATTTATCGTGTTTTCAAGTTCGGATCTCAGAAGATCATAACACCTTTATCACTTCGATTTTGCATTTTATACAAAGGTTTTCGCTCCTTTTTCTAGGCAACAGAAATAAGGACAAATTATCAAAACCTTCATTCCTTCCGTACCGTG
Organism: Oryctes borbonicus; assembly: GCA_902654985.2. NCBI lineage: Eukaryota > Metazoa > Arthropoda > Insecta > Coleoptera > Scarabaeidae > Oryctes > Oryctes borbonicus. Next base: position 224,430 of record LR736866.1, on the reverse strand, counting down.
ATACTCTTCTAAAATTACTTCTCCAAAAACGAAAAAATACACAGGATGTAATATAAAGTAGGGTTCCAGCGACACCAGAAATTGATTTGTTTCTTTCAAAACTTCTAGCGTCTGTAGATTCAAATGATCTTACTGTATAACCATCTTAATATGTGTACGTTTCAATGACTTGGCTTTGTAAGTACAATGACAATAACAACTTACGAAAGAGCCTTTTTCTAGATAAAAAGGTAAAACAAAGCAAAACAGTACGGCAAAATCAGCACGATTTAACAGTAAAAAATGTTGATATTTCAACATTCGAAGCAACTAAATGCTAAAAATAAGTACAAAGTTGATTGCATTACCTTGGATGTTTTGATTTATTGAAAACGTTTGAAAAATATTCAAAGAACCTTGTGCATGGAATTGCACGAAAAAGAAATAATTTTGAAAAGGGTACCAATCTGCGGAAATTTATAAACTCTTCGATAAAGAAGCTCTATCACGATTACACTGAAGGTTTGTTTCTATTGCGGAATCTACGTAAAGGATTCTATCTGATATTTGTAAATTTCAATATGATGTTATTATTCCCTTCATGTTGAATAAAATCGCTAGACCAAATCTAATTACGCAAGCAAACACAGGAATACATCTAATTGTAAGGTATTAATCGTGAATTTTAGTGAAGTTTTTGTCGTACTCATAAAAGAAGTAGGTGATTTTAATAGCTGATATTAATAATGATAGCCAGGGCTGTGCGGCCCACTGTTTTTGATTCAATCAAACGTGCAAACGCTTTTCTTAGGTAATACTTGCGATCGTTCAAACTTTTAAACAAAACGTGCATAGAGAATTAGTTCTCGCAGCTGTAAATTACCGAGTATGGAGCTTATTGATATTCTAAATGCTTAAAAAAAAAAACAAAATAATCCGAAAGTGTGAGCATCCATCAATGACAAATTCGAATGATTTACGGCGAACACTATTTGCACTGAATACAATTACAAGAATGAGCTGCGTATTACGCGTACGCTTTACGTGGCTGTAAGTCAAGACCGTTCAAGATTTCTCAACGTCGTCGTCGGTCGTAACTCCGCATATAGTTTACGCACGCTTTTCATCGTAACGCTGCATTTTTCCATCGATCGATCATAATTCACGTCAACTTCTTTGCCATAATATGCACTTAGCCGTACGCGTATTACGAAAAACGCCATTAAATTTATGTACGTGTGTAAGCGTAATTGCTTAAAAACACATGCAAATTAATTCAAATCTAAATTAAATAATTACATGTGTATGTGAAGCCGATAATTTAGATTTAGCTACCTTTTATCTTGAACCAGTTCCACCGGTGAATAGTTTTGCCTACACATAAGCGACGTGTCTGGATCAAGGAGTAACTTGCCCATGAGCTTGTGATTTTTGCATCAATTTCGCCGTTTTGGTTCTAAAAAGGGCGCGCTCCTCCACCGCGTGTTAAAAAAAATAAATTTAGTTGCGGTTTTATAGTCGGAACTCTTAAAAATTTACTAAATCTTCCAAATTAAAGCGAATTGGCAGGTTGACTCGAAAAACAAGTGGATGTGAACCAGGAGAAGAAAGGAAGCAAGGTAAGACCAGATAAGGGGTATACAGCGTTGACAAGAATGAAAAAATTGCAATATGGAATGTCTTGATGATGTAGTAAATTTTAACATTTCGGTTATCAATCACACCAGCAGCAATCCTTAGACCAATTGCAACTTATTGCTTCATTCTACTAATCGCGACTTTTTATTAAGAATACGTGCAGAAAAAGTCGCATAAAATGCGAAAATATTTGAATCTCTTTAATTGCGATAATACTTCGATATAATAGCCAATAAGCGACGTCCATTTTAAGAGCTTTAATAACATTCTTTTCGCGTGTACGTCGGAGCAAACGCGCAAGCCCTTTTACGTCTAATTCAATTACTTAATAACGAGATCCCGCGTAGTGTTTCTTTTCGCTTTTGCGAGTGGAAGAAAAAAGAATATTTTCCCATACGCAGATCGCGAAATAAATATAAATAAGAGAGAAAAAATCTAGGTCGAACGAATCGGCTCTTCGCGTATAAAAGTATTCGTAATACCCGCAACGTTCTGGAATAAAGATCCGCGCACGTTCTCGAATAGGAAACCTCGCGTAAACCGAGATGCCCATAACGGGAGCGTGTATAAAAGTAATCTATTTTTATTTTACGACCATCTCCTATCCTTTTTATTATGATCTTTGGCCTTAGTGTGCCGTTTCGATTTAGAAAATGGCCGTTGTTTCGAAAAGGAAAAGCTGAACGCAAACTAATTAATTAGCGCTTGTAAGGATTTCTGCGCAATTATCACTCGCATTAATTTCACTGTGCTCGTACTTATTTAACGCGCCACGGCGTACACAATTGTACAGCTGATGCTAATTTTGTCCCAGTTATACGTATTGGTTATAGATTCGATCCTATAAGGATATCTGGATTCCGTGCTATTTTTTCGCTGATTTCTTCCATTCAGCGTGAGCCACGTCATCCGGCATTATGTCGTAAATAATTCAAAGGCGAACCACTAATTGGTTCTTGTAGAGAATTTACTATATTTATCTTGATTTATGGTGCTATTTTGTGTTACCTCATTGTTATATATGGGTTCTAATCAAAAATGGCAGGCATTTCTGGCATTTTAAAATTTCCCACGCTTAAAATACGTGAGCAGAGAACAATTTATTCTTACGACCATGATACTGCTCCTGACAAATGAGCGGACTTATATGCATGCTTTAAAGCTGATAGCAGCATAAACAACCTGTCAATATTTAATTATATTTTAGCGCTCGCAAAGCTGTGCCGATCGACAATTATATCTAATATTTTTGCTATAACCTGATTAAAATCCTGACTAAAATTCAGGTGGGCTATTTCGCCCATTTATGAATTAGCGTAGCTGATTTTCAATGCAACGTTCGAATATTTTAGCTAAAGTTGGTAATAATCTAATTGACCTTCAACAGTGGCAGATTCTGGTATCGCTTTGATTAAACATTTCCATAATTTAGAATTCTGAGACGAATTATGGGCATTTATTGTTATTCTAGACAGCAATACCTCTGTTTGATATCATCAAATTTCTCCAAGAGCCGTAAAAAAATCGCACAGAAAACTCGTTTTGTAAGGCATTTTGTCACGCTTATCCATTTGAAAAACGGGCGTTCGGCTCATTTTTTAAATTTCGAACGCGTGTGGTAAAATCCCACCTTATAAAACTTGTTTCCTAATACACTATTTCCGTCATACAGAATGGCTACCATAAAATATACTTTTTCCACAAATTAAATGCACGACTGCGCTCATTGTCGGTCTAACGTTTCAATCTAATCTTATAACGCGGAAATCTAATCCGTTTCCTACAAAGTAAAATCAATAATGGTCAATAATTATCTCCCATAATCGGCCGTTCATTGTAAACAGACTGTAACATTGCCGCGAAGTAATTAACTGTGCTGTAGGGATACTTACGGTCACATAGATTGCACAAAACGTTGTTAAGCGGAATACGAGGAAAAATCGTCCACGGCCAATCTAGTTTATCGACAGAGTCGTGGATTTATCTTTAGCGGGAAGGAAATTCTCTTTAACCGGTCGATAATTTTCATCGTTCGATTAATTTTAAAAGCGGCGTAAAATTTATTAAAACGTGGCGAAGGTAAATTATGCGGTATTCAACGAGGCCCTCATCTAATCGGCTTTCAGCAGGAATCCGGAGAAAGGCAAAATCGTAGCAGTTTGAACCCTGTTTTTTGTTTTTCAGGGTATAAAGACGGTTAATTACAAAAACAATTGAATTTTTTTGCTGTAGATTCAAAATCTTGTACGAGAAAACAATTGACTCTATCAGTTCCGACCGGAAACCACTCCAACTTTGGTTGGTAAACGGAACACCTTGTATATTATTACATTTTCTGAACCTACGAGTCATTCTGCATCTGAATGGATCATTTTATAAAATAAGTACTTCTTCTTTTTTAAGAGTTAGTTAAGTCGCACAGCGAAGTTTTTGTTTTGAGTCATGATTGTAAGAACCAGAGTACAATGTGGAAAACATAGTTTAGCAAGTAACTTAAGACGAATGTAAAAATATGCAAAATTTAAAAAACCAAAAAATTTGAGCCTTTTTGGTATTGCTATTTTTTGCTATTGCCCTTTCTAAAAAAAAAAAAACCTAGAGTGATACGCTATTTTTTCTGGAAAACCTGTATACATGGAAGTACTTCTCTTCTTTTAATAACATTCTAGGAAGCTGATTTATTAAATTCGGATAATCCAATTTGAAAAAAAAAAATAAATTGATATAAGCGTACTTCGCTTATACCGATCAATAAAAAAGTATTCTTTTTGTCAACGTAAATTCACCTAATATGTATTATCTATTATTAAAGCGAAAAGAATTGTTTGCATTGTCCGGTAATATATAAACGTATATTCTTTAAATGTTAATGGTGAAAGGTGAGCGGCAATGTAACATTTGCTGGGGAAAAACAATTTTAATATTTAAATCGTGACATTTCCAAAATCAATCAAATTCAATTTTACCAGGTAGAAAAAGAAAGGTTAGATCAAAATAAGAATGCAAATTCGTTACTTGCAGATAATTTTGGCGAACCAGAAACTGCATGTACTTGAAAAATTAATTAAAAAGCGTTTTTTGTTTTATGCAATTATTTTTTATTTATTTATACCATTATCGGTATGAGAGCTGTCAATCTTTTTTAGAGAACCCCTTCACTATGTGTATATAAGATGTTTTGCATCGATTGATTCGTATTGGTTCTAAGCCAATAGGTAACAGATGAATTAGATAAGGCGCCTTGTATTTATTTGTATTTAGGTTACTATAATAATTAATTTACTTTTGCGAGTATTGATTAGCAAATTGAGCATTGAACGCCATTGAATGACGTTGATTAATAATGCTACTCGTTTACAAAGGAATGTAATATTTAATAACAAGCAGTATGTACTTAATTAGACATTACATGACTGGGAAAAATTAATTTTAATTCAATGTTGTGAAGTTACTTATTTAATCGACAATAATAATAAATGATAATTATTTAGTATTCAGTAATGCTAAAGTTAGGGGAGAGGTAAGCCAGGAACGGTCATGCGGCTACGCAGAAAGGAGCTGTCGTAGCCCCGTTTGCAGTCTGTCACTCGGCTACGCCTTTTCGTGGAGATATAGAAACTAAGACTAAAAGAAATCAGTTGAAATCAATCAGTTAATTAACGCCAAAAAGGCATGCCTGCAATTTTCTTCGGTAATTGGACATAATATTTTACCGGGTAGTAATTCTTCACAATCACAAAACCGATTAGAGTTAATTCAATGGATGAGTGTAATTTTTTCAAGCATATATCACCGCGACGAAGCCATTAATAATTTTGACCTCTCTATGAGAATGAAAACAATGTTAGGTCCTAACTTTTTGTTTAGTTCATGGGGTTTTGACACATTATTCAGAATTGTTAATATATACAGCAAGAAGTAGGTGTGAAATTCAGATTGAAACTTGTTGGAAATGTAGAGAATTTTATTGTATGCATGTAGCAATGTTTTTCATCCTTTTAGAACAATCAGTAGGAAATGCTTGCCTTTCTATTTAACACTGTACAGGGACTTTCAGTATATAAAATGTTCAGAAAATAATATCACCACGTTCTCAGTTATATTTAGCAGATGAATAAACTATATTGTCTAATTGCTTGTTCAAAGTAATAATGTTTCTTCCTTATATTATACTATATCCCTTGAGCAAATTCCTTTAAGCCGAGACCGTAGTCATTTTCCATTTTTTTCTGAACAATTAGATCCATGAATTGAAAAAACTAGACTATCCAACCTAAATTATAGGAAACTGGCTGATTTTCAGAAAAAAAAAGCAAAAATACAACACAATTTCTTAAAGGCAAACTTATATAGAGACAGAGTGTATAATGTCATTGAGATTAAGTTATCAAAATTATGTAAAATAACCAAAGACAATGAGAGTGAACGTGGATAAATAGTTTAAGCAGCGTATAAGAATTTAATAAATGTAGCTTTAGAAGTAGATTAAGTTAAATCGTAGTGATAATGGAACTTATGAGTAGTCTATAAAGGCAAGAGATCGATTGCTTGTATGCTTATTGACAATTGCAGTGGCGGGGGTGACATACGGTTTTTTACTTGCTCCAGAATTATTCATTCTTTACATCTGTGAAATCCCATACTTCTCGGCTATCTGGTTTTTGCGTCAGTTATGAAGTTCTGTTTTGAAAAAGGAAAAGCAATAATCAGGATATCATAGGCGTTACTATTTGTCCAGGTGGGGCAAAAGGCAAACGTTGCGAAAAAACGGTCGAATTTGAAGAAAAAAAATCTGTTCCACCAAAACAACTAACGAACTTATTGTTCAGTGCTCGCCAGAACTCACGAATTGATAAGCCATTCGTATTCACCACATCCACCCCCAATGAATTTTTTTTCGAGGCTTAATGAGCATGGAGCATAGAGATTTTCATCGAATGAGAAGACCTTCACATTCGCTAGCGCCTATTTTACAGAACAAGATGCCAACTATTATTTGGACGGATTAAAAAAATGGGAGCATCGCTGGGAAAATCGAGTTTATTAATTCATTTATATCTCCACATCAATTTTAGTATTGAAGGAATAATTTTGAACAAACCTCTATCGTAATTTACGTGTTTTCGAAAGGATACTTTATACGTATGTATGTATATAATTCAATTATCACAGCTTGACCACCTATAATTTATAAACACTAACTATGTATAGATTTATTGATTATTTTCAATAGCGCATGGCCACACTTAAAATGCGCCGCATTTTGAGACAATTGAACGGACGGACGTGCCCATAAATGCCGCACGTTTTCGATTCAATTAACTTCGTTCTTCTTTTTCTTTTGCGCGCGTATAATGTGCATGGTTACACGCGTACGCGCGTATTTGAGACATTCGACGACGTGAACGTGTCTCCCGCCATTAACCTAATAGCTTTCGGTTTTTTCGCGTTTGATACCATTGAACAAACGTTTACGGCGATGTAATTAAGTATGCGTTTGGAGGTTTTTTTTTTCTTTTCGGTTTTCGCGGAAAATGCTACGCGCGATGTTTTTGTGTAGCGTTAATTTAATCGTTCGATTATAGGCTGCGAAGCACTTTCACCGTGACATTTACAGGTAATTTTGTTAATATAAACCTATAATTATATGCGCGGATTATTTTTTTTTTAAGCGAGTTTGATGTGAGATTTTGCCGACACCGAGCCCATCTTGACCCAAAAAGGGTAACA
>LR736866.1:56549-217073 GCA_902654985.2 Oryctes borbonicus | reverse complement strand
AAAACATTGTAATAATAATTTAAAATTTTTATTTTAAAATTAAATCCTTTTGGAAATACATGGGTGATCAATGTAAGAATATTTTTATTTTATTTAAGAGGTATTAACTAGAAAACTAGAAATTCTGGACTCACTTTGTATGTAAACTATTATATACACCGTCTCCGCCACCAAATTTAAATATTATTTAGCACATTTCGGAGCTAAATTGTTGATGTAAAAACTTTGAAAAATGCTATTAATTAGCTCTAGGTTATATGTGTGCGGGTTTCGTGCGTTACTGCTACTGGGAGGGACATCTAAATATACATACATGTAATAATTTTAAGGCACTAAATTCTGCAAACGTCTATGAAAATACATACAACATCCCTAAAATATCCCGGCCAATAAACGTCAGATCTACAAGAGTCATGAGCGATGGAACAACCGCGATTGGACGGGTAAGCAGTATTACGACCACTTAACCTGGCAGGGGGACATGATAGATGTCCAGATCTTTTATCGGAATTAATCTAATTCGATTTAGAGTCGTTAAGCGGTCGCTTAATGAATCGTTTGCCTTAAATGGGCGTAATTAAGTATTGAGTTTGATACTTTGATCAAAAGAAAAGGAAAAATTTTCCACGTTTCTACTACGTTACGTAGTACGAATATATACAAGTAATCGTAATAAGCGGAGATAACAAATGTCGGTGTTTATGTTAGTATTAATTTATTGGCTTCGATTTTATTTTGTTGTAAATTTTGCATCTGTAAGAAAATTATTGCCTTGTATACAAGGTACGTTAATGGTTTCTTGAACCTGTTTCTATCACAGATTTATATAAATTATTTCGTCCAATCGAAAGGTAGGAAAAAAATTTGCAATTTCATACAATTATACGACACACATAAAACAAATAAATTACACATGTTAGTTTAAATGAGTATATATATGCAGTGATTCAGCGTTTAACGATAAATGCCGCCCATGTTTTAAATAGACGCATGTATTAATTAACCCACTAGATCGGAATTGAAAGTGTTTAATATCTTGTAAGAGTTTACTGATTACATATTGTAATTTTAGATAATGATACGGCAAAGCAAGCGAGAGAAAGTGTGTTGGTTTTTTTTTCTTCTCGTTGATAGCTTCGCTCGAAGGCACCGCTCGTAACATATTCGAACGGTGTTGTTTCGGCGCATGGAGTTCCTGTGGTCGTTTCAAAATTAGTGTCTGCAACGTATGTTGCTTCACAAATTATGCATGTATTGTAAAGCAATTTGATGGGTGATTCTGATTTGAAAACTGTCAAAATCTACAATTTTGAAAGTTACGTTTTTCTTACCTTGTAGCATTGGATCGAATAAAAAACATCATTCTCTCAAGTTTTGGAAGAAATCAAAACGAATATTAGCCCAAAGAAAGCACCCGGTTTTGATCAGATCACAGGAGAAATTCTTAAACGGTTTCCAAAGAAAATAATAGTAAAACTGACTTATCTTATTAACGCTACATTTAGATTAAGATATGTTCCTACGATGTGGAAAATAGCGGAAGTAATCACGATACCAAAACCAGGAAAGCCACCTCAAGAAATGTCGTCATATAGGCCTATTTCCTTGTTACCAGTTATTTCGAAATTATTTGAAAAGCTACTTCTTAAAAGACTAAAACCGATAATAGAGGAAAAGAACCCTCCGCACCAGTTTGGGTTCAGAGAAAGCCATTCAACAGTAGATCAGGTACACAGAATTAGGAAAAACATTGAAAAGTCCTTAGAGGAAAAGAAAGTCTGCTCTACAATATTTTAGAGGAAAAGAAAGTCTGCTCTACAATATTCCTAGATGTAACCCAGGCCTTCGATAAAGTCTGGCTTATTTCATAAGCTGAACAAAACCTTACCACGCCAACACTCTCAATTATTAAAATAATATCTTTCAGAAAGATATTTTAGAATAAAGCAGGAGGAGACCTTAATTTAAGGAAAATTCAGGCTAGAGTGCCGCAAGGTAGCGTACTCGGACCAGTGTTCTACCTGCTATACACTAGAGACATTCCTAATCTTGAACAGAACATCACTGCAACGTTTGCGGACGACACAGCCATTATGGCAATAGGAAAAAAACATGAAGAGGCTGCTGAAAAGCTACAATCCTGCATGGATAGAGTAAACACCTGGACCAGGCCTTGGCGTATAAAGCTTAACGAAAGTAAGTCTGTACATGTAGACTTCGCCAATAAATTAAAACAGCATATACCTATCAGAATAAACGATGCCCAGATACCACATGCTGACTCGGCGAAATACTTGGGCATGAGCCTAGATGCAAGGCTACGCTGGAAAGCCCATGTGAAAAAGAAAAAAGAAGAGTTTAATTTAAAGTATAAAAAAATGTATTGGTTACTAGGAAGGAACTCCAAGTTATCCATTCACAATAAATTGCTTCTTTATAAGCAAGTTTTATAACCAGTGTGGACATATGGCCTACAACTTTGGGGCTGTGCTGGCGAAAGTAATATCCAAATCATTCAACGATTACAAAACAAAGTACTGAGAGACAGGGTTGATGCACCTTGGTACTTCCGCAACTGTGACCTTGAAATAGAGACTGTCTCTTATTTCATTAACTGTAATCAAACCATTTCCAAAATCGCAAGACGTCACGAACAACGACTTCACCAACACGTGAATGCTGAGCGCACTCCAGCTCCTCGACAACACCAACTTGACAAGAAGATTGAAGAGGATTAAACCCTTCGAACTAGTAGAGTGAAATGAGTGAAAAGCAGAGTATTTGTGCGGTCGTTACACGCAAGGATTGGTGTACTTCAATTATCAGAACCTGAGGTGAACTAGTGAGTAAATAAATTCTTAGTTAAGTTTCGATCGGTAGCAATTTAAGTTAGAATCAAATTATTCATTGATCAATGTTATGATCAGATTGTAATTTCAAAAATGTCCAGAAATATATAGCGACTTTGATAGAAAAAAAAATTATCATTCCATTAAAGATGATAAAACATTTAGACGTGTATATGCATATGTAGATACTGCAGCGTAAGTGTCTTTATTATTCCGATGCAATTAGCATAGAAAACCCATTCAATACTTGTATTTTGAAGCATTTACATAATATATTTTCCTTAGCGTTTCCTTAATAAATAAAGCCGTTCCTGAATATTATTATCGTCGTTATTATACAAATGCTATGGCATACTGCTATACAATTTTTTCTTGCAACATTAACCATATGATCATATAATCCAACCGTATATCTTTACAACCTATCTCTCTATCTTAATTATCTCCAGACAGCCGTCGACCAGAAGCATCTCATAATATCCGATGCTCTCTAGTCCGAAGACAAGATACCATCTGACGTGTGCACTTACGTAGTTACACATATTTCTCCGACCCAGCAAAAATGGCATTGTTCTTATTTTTCTTCTTCGTCTTCTTTCATTTTTTTTTTTTCACATCGACATTCGTTTTGATATCTACATTTTATTGTCCCCGATAGGATCGCGGTGACCTACATCGCAACGATGTTAGAAAAAAACGAAACGCTTTAGTGTTATTGGCGAGCCGATGATTAACGTGTTCTGGGCGCGCATTGTTTCACGACAAGTAATATTAATTACGTTAATTACGAAAAATATTAATTACACTTCACTTTTATCCTTCGCCAGCTGTAGATTAATCTCCCGCGCCTGACCGGAACTCCTGCACTTTTAACGACCTCACGCCGTATGATTAAATTTATGGCTTCTCGAAACGGGCACGTTAAAGATATGAATGTTACTATACGTTGGCAGTGGTTATACGTAGTGAATTTTTTGAAAAGATTTTATTGCGGAAGGTGCTTTAACAAATATGATGGTTTTAAATACAACGAACAAAAGCATATAAAAATTCATAGTTGTTGCAGTAAATGTGTTCACTGAAAACTAGGAATTTTTCAATATTATTATTAACATCCTTTTTTTTCCAGAGTATTGTTTTTTTTTCTTTGGATTTTCCTTGGATTTATTTTATTTTGTTACGTTTCGCTGTACCATTTTCGTAGACATTCTCAAGCTCTTCGTTGTTATCAATCTAGTTTTTTTCTTATTATTAGTTATTTCATATCACTTCATTTTATTTTATTTTACTATTAATTAAACAAAAAAAAACAAACGACTGTGTCTTTGCCCGCTTTTAATTAATGAGAACAGAAAAAGTAAAGAAGTGATATTCAATAAAAGTATACTTAAAAAAAAGAAAAAAAAGTGGATTGCTAAATTGCTAAAAAAAAAATTGCTAAATAAACTCAAGGAAAACGAGCTTATTGTCTTCTTTACTAAAGACCTAAAAGTCCAAAGAAAATAAAACAATGCAAAACAATGAATTTAAAAATAAAAAAAAACATAATTGCGAGAAATGTTGTGTCTATACCTGTTTGATTATGTTCTTTCTAAGGCAAGATTTGCAATACAAATTGTAATGTAAAAATTGCAATGGTGAATTTTCAATTTAACAATAAAACTTGATTACTAACCACTATTCTCTACATTCTAATTTAATTGAATTCAGTGCACATGTTTTCGAAAGTAAAATTATAAATTCTACCTTGTACTAGCCGCCAATATTACGATATAAAGAACGTAATCTTTACGCGAAGCACGTGCTCTTTATCTATTATTAATTGACACCAAAATCGGCTGTTGCTTTTACTGTTACTTGCATGATCTCGCATTTTAAACTTATCTTCGGATCGCGTTGTTTGGAGATTTATATCGACACCAATTTCTATTCCATTGTATCGGTTTACTGAGAAAAAAGGCACGTCATTGCTCTTCTATCTACCCAATGAAGGAGAGTGCACAGGAGTATGATTGTTAATAAATGAGTATCAAAAATAAATATACAGCGCCGCTTATAATTTTGAGTGTTGATTACTACGCCTTCTTGAGACGTCTAACCCGTATACGTATGCAAATGATACATTTTATTACGTCCAGGAATGTTGTTATAGGCGATACTGTTCTTGTGCATAAATTACTATTAAATAACGAGACATTTCTATGTGACGGCTATATCGAAAACAAAAACGCCCAATTTTAACAGCATTTATGGCTCATAATTACAATTATTTGGACTGCTAATCATAATATATTCGAAATTTATTTACAACGTGGCGATACGAACAGTTAACATTGTGCCTGCATGTTATATAATCAACATTTATATAGCTTGTTTGCATGTATGCACTTTAAAACGGTGTTAATACTAAAAGTTCAAACGATCCCAGAAGAAATAATATTTTATTGGGTGTCTGAAATATTACGTCAGGTAGTCGAATTATTAACAGGAAACGACATTATGTGCCTTTGTTAGATTGTATTTCGCTATTTAATCTTTAGAAAATTCCGATTAATCTAAGGTCACTTATGGTTGCTTTAATATAATTTTATTTTTTTATTTATTGGCTATCAATAATTTCAGTAAGGTTATTAAAGTTTATGTAACAGGTATTTGATATTTTGAACTAATAAGCCATATCAAATTGGCCATACAGATAGTGAAAGGTTAATTGACTAGAACTGATGGTGATGATAGTTTTAAAAACCATAATTAGTTATACGGTTGTATACTATGTAATAAGGTCGTTATTATTGGGTCTACAAAGCCAATTAAATTTGCAAAATTAGTGATATTTCTTTGGTCGAATTAAGAAGGCCAACAAAATCTATGAATGCGATTAAATATTAACGCATTGTACAATATTATTGCGATTGTGGCTAATCCCGAAATATGTACACTGCCCGGTCATACAATAAAAATCTATTATATCACACTGTATACAATTATTAATACATAAAATTAGAAAAATATTAAGCATACACTCTTTTCTAAGGGATTAAAGCCATAAATTACTATGTAAAGTAGAAATATTGCGACAACCACAATAAAGTCCCTTTTATTATCATTCCAAGAATTTCTCGGAAATAGCGATCTTCTGAAACGGCTCGTTTGGGGATTATTAACGAACAATACATTTAGGAAATATACCGCAGCATCACTATTGTTTATTTCTCGCAGGCGTAAAGATATAAATTTGCTTCATTTTACTGTTAAACGTGTGTTGGTGTGCATCTGTCGTTTTTGCGCGAAAGTTTTAAGATAATTTACTTCAAAATGGCACGTGGCAAGCCTACCAGTGTAGAAAAACGTTCACGCATTATTACGCTGTTTGAAGAAGGATGTTCGGGGCGACAAATTGCTGAAAAAATAAATATGAGCAGTTCAACAGTAAATGACATCATAAAGCGATATCGGACAACTGGAACTATAGAAAATCGTGTTCGTCCCGGAGCATCTAGGAAAACAACAAAAGCTGAAGATTTGAGAATTGTATTATTAAGCAAACGCAATAGAAAATTAACAGCGCCACAAATAGCAGCCGAAGTGAATCGCGGCCGTGAAGAACAAGTTTCGGCGAGTACGGTAAAACGTCGACTTCAACAAGCGGACCTTCATGGACGCATTGCCATTCGAAAACCCTTATTACGTCGGGGCAAGAGAGCAAAACGGCTACGGTAGGCCCGTTCTCATCTAGATTGGTCGTTAGATGATTGGAAACACGTGCTTTGGAGTGACGAGTCAAAGTTTGAGGTTTTTTGGCAAAATCGACAAGTTTATGTCCGAAGATCTAAAACCGAAAAGTGATCCCGAACTGCATTGTGCCTACAGTGAAGAAGGGCGTAGTTCTGTGTTAGTGTGGGGGTGTTTCTCCTTTGCTGGGACGGGAGATTTATGCAGAGTGTAGGGTGTAATGAGGAAGGAAAATTATTTTGCAATACTCCAGAATCATGCAGTGCCATCAGGATTGCGTATAATAGGCCGTAACTTTACATTCATGCATGACAACGACCCAAAACACACTGCGCTAGTGTGTAAGAACTATCTAAAGGAGCAAGAAGAACAGCACACCCTGCAAGTAATGACATGGCCCCCACAAAGCCCAGATTTGAACCCTATAGAATTGTTGTGGGATAAACTGGACAGGAGGATCCGAAAAATATGCCCAACTTCACAAGAACATTTACGGAATATTCCGCAACATGAACGGATTAATATTCCACAATCCGTTTTAACAAAAACTTACCAAAAGAATGTCTAGAATAGTTCGAGCGGTGATTAACAGCAAAGGAGGTTTTTTCGATGAAAAAAAAAAAATAATGTTCAGTATGTTATATTAGGCCAGAATAACTTTTTATTTATTTATTTTTGTCTTCTTTACCTGTACATACAATAAAATTGCATTTTGTTTTTAGTTTCGTTTGTTTCTGTAACCTTTTCATGTTTTTTACCAATTGACCGAACTTCTCTGGACGGCGGTGTAGGCAATAACAATTTAAGGTTGAGATTAATCAGACGTCGTTAGGAGCAAAGGAAAAAAGACTTGCTTGCTTATTCGGGGTACAGGCAAAGGAACAAATTGTAGACTCATTCAATTTTAATCTTATTTTGATTGTTTGTATGGTTTTGCAAACGCGATTATTCGGGTATTTTGTGGGGGCATGCGTGTTTTTGGTAAAGATGTGAATGCATTTAATTGACTTTAATAAAAAATTCAGATTTATCAGTTACTAATCAGTTACTAATTGCAAAGAAGGCACGCACTGTTAGTCAACAGCATCCATTATTCAATATTAACGTAAATGCTAACTATATTAGTTAATAATGCATTTTCATGCCATATTCTGTACATTTCCAGTTATGACTCACTACGAGCAACTGCATTTCTATTCGTCGTCAGCGAGGGTGTTGACTTTGTCTCGGTCTAAGATTCCTCCTCTTTAATATTCCGCATGATTAACGATATATACAAATTCGTGGAAATGTTCAATAAAAATTTAGAAGCATATTGTACGGTATGGGCAGAAGAGGAAAGTCCGCGCCGTTTTACATTTGTATTGTTATTCTAACAATGCCGCTGACTGCTTAACGCGATTCAAGACGAAATAAAAGTCTGGCGTATAAAGTTTTCCTGGCGGTGACTTGCGTCGCTTGAATTTTTTCTCCTATTCAGCTTGTTGTTCACGGTTATATTTCCGGTTGTTGACAACAATGGTTCTGTCGTTGTGTCTTATATGTAAACAGACAGGGTTACGTAAATATTCATGTCGGTGCGAGTCTAGTGAAGGTGTGTATTAGCAACAAAATGGATTGTAATAAAAAGTATAGTGGCTATTTGCTGCAATATTATATCAATTTGCAAGAATTAATGCTTTCTTTATGAGATTTGAATTACATACATTGACTTAAATAAAAATTTTGTTTCCTGATGTGGATTTAAGTTAAATGATTTATTTCTTTCTTTTCTACACTTTTATTGTAAATATTGACAAGCAGCCATTATCTTCTTTTATTAATTGGACTAAGGTTGCAGCAAACTCTAAAATGTACAAAATCATACAATACATCAACAAGATATATCGAACACAGAACCAAGAAAAAAATAAGTAGCTACCGCTTCAGTAACGGCATGTGGCTATACACTTCCAGCCCCAATCCTTCTCCATGTCGATGCTTACACGTAGCATGTTTATATGCTTATTTACATATATATATACTAACAGCGATGCGCGCAAGACTGGAAAAGTGCGGCAGGAAATTAAACGCACGCGTTCCATTGATCGTCGCGAAAATGAAACAGCCCGTAGCGTTTTCCTACCGGGCGATAAAAAATAATCTTTCGCGGCGTGGATTATGCCGCATGCCCGAAGTCGCTGCGAGTTTGATGAATAATAATTTAGACTAACCCGCCGACTATCTGTCCGTCAAAAATCGAGCGATCGTAGCGGTGCCCGTGTTTCGCTGTAATTTACCATGTTGAGCGGCGAAAAAGAAAAGAGGGACGAAAGCAAAAGAAGGAATAAATTATAAACACAAAGAAAGAAAGAACGAAGGTTAAGCGAACAAAGTGAGTCCGCGTAACAGAGCTGCACATCACGCAACGATAAGTAAACGCCAGGTAGTTTTTTGTGAAAACTGACCATATAATCACAGCAGTGCGTTGAAGAATATTACAGTCTGAGACAAAATGATGAAAAAATAAGTTCTAAAAACGGTTTTATTCCAGCAAAATTTTTAATTATAGAAAAATAATATACTAAATGTTTTAAAATGTGTACCATTGACTTTGTTCATCTGCACCAACACAGCAAGAAAATACCGGTGTACAAAAGTATTTTCTGGATGATGCATGTCACCTCTTAGAAAAACTTATCATATTAGAGAATTTTACTATATAAGTTAATGAAGAAATAAAAATTCTCTGTTAGACATAAGCGCATAATTAAATTTTCTTAAACCAACATACTACGATGCAACATTTTGCCGTTGAGTGTACATCTCTGCTCTCTCGGACAGCGAAAGCAAAAGAAAAAGGAAACAAGAATTAAACTTATCCTGTAATTTGGACCACTTCAGAAGCTAACGTTCGGATACCGAAACGCCATGGCGGCGCCAAATTAAAAGCGATCAAGCTGCCTCGAACGGTAGACGAACGTAGTTACACGGTGGCTCCCGTTTAAAATTGTTACGATTAATTTAGCGGTTATCATTCGATGAATTTCTGATTTAATGATTCGACGATTGCCGCCGGAAAATAATATCTTCCGAGAGTAAATTAATCGCGAAACAAGTGAGTAAACGTAGGAAAAAAAAATATACGAATGCGTACATCTGCATGTAAATGGTATGATTTACCCCGCACAAATGAAAGGATATAAACGCTAGAAGTAAACATAGAAGGAGAAGTAAAAACAATTATAATACTTTAAAGGGGCCAATGAGAGGAAAATAAAAGAGGCGAGATTTTGGGAAAGTTTACAAGAAGTTTGTGAAATTAAAGAAGATGTACTGATAATAGCCGGAGATTTTAATGCTAGGGTAGGAGATGAGACAGAAAAATAGAACAATGTAGAAATAAGAGGAAGCTTGAAAGTGAAGTCAGCTGGAAAATAAAAAATAAAGCAGCTAATTCAGCTATTCACTGAGACTTTTCTGCATATTTTGAGCCATACAATACATGCGTGCACTTCACTTATTATTCGAATGTACAATTGCACTAAGGTGCGTGTTGTTATTGTCGTACCGTCTGTTTTCGCTTTACTTTTTTCCGACTTCAAGTTTCAACGGTTTGCCCTTGATTTCACTAATGAGCTTAAGTATAAAGCGCGATAATAGTCGAGCGTGTGGAATGAAGAAAAGAAGGAACTCGACGCTGACCGCTAGCGGCCGGTGCGTAATTATCAAGAGGAAGTGTTTAAAGGTAATTGTAGAAAATAACGAAACGGCACAAGGACGAGAAAGAAAACAAGAAGAAAGTCCAGTTTAAAGTGGATTGTTACGCGGCCGCTTAATAAGAGTAGAATGTAAAAGGTGCAAAAGAGCTGGTTGTATGTCGAATTGTTAAAGACGTAAAAAAAAAAGAATCCTTCACGATTAGCACTTTACAAAGTAACGTTCAGAATGAGGAGTGTCAAAATAGTTTGAACATATAGAAAAATGTATCAAAAAAATTGATTTTAAATGGTTGTTTTCAGGCATTGCGGCGCGTATAAGTGAAAAATTATAGTGAAGATATATGTGCCTTTAATTTTGAAGAATTCTATCAATAGTAGTCTAGCTCAAGATAAGAATTCGAAAAGGATTTTTTTCGATACATTTACTTTAAAAAGGCAATACATTTTGGCCAATTATTTGAGACTATGTGACAATTTTTGAACATTTTTGGTCTTATCAGCGTCCAGCACGGACACACCGCCAATATTTCTTTCTTCACCCTTCTTCAAGGTACTCTTGCGTTTCCAAAATCTAATCTTTGGGTATTAATAGAAATAAATAGAAAATTCTTGACACAAACCCATTCCGCTAGGTCATAGTTGGTAGATGGAAAATTCCATGTTTTCCAAGCTATCTAGGGGGTTAAGAACCAGAGAGGACTTCTTCTTTTATGCGCATTAATTCATCTGGTGAAATATTTAATTAATTGCGAACAGTTGTTTCGGAAATCTAGAAAAAATTCCATTTAACTCAACTAAAAACTGGATTTCAACGTAAACAACCGACGTAAACATTATTTTCTATCCGTATTCGTTTCAATATGACAGCAAAGACCACATTCATGTGTGCTGATGACCTGAATTTTCTCCAATAAAGCTACTCTATAAATATATTTTTCTCATCTCCCATCATTAAAGAATATGACGTTATCCTCACATATTGCTCATTATTTCTCGCGCATTAATACGTAAAATGCAATTATATCGGTTACATACGGCATCATACGCATGTCAACATTAAGTAATGCCTTTTCTACAATTTACGAGCGTCATAAACCATATTTAATCGCACGATAAAAATATATTACCATTTCATCGACGGCTACAATGTTGTTTACACCTTCGATTTACCGTTTCATAAGCTACCAACGAATTGAAGTATGTGTATTACGTCGCGTCGTCAATTGCGAGAGTACGTTAAGATTTCACGTTTCACAAGATTTCACCTGATTAGGTTCTGATTTCCATGCTTCTTATTCGATACAGTTCCAAATCTACGAGTCGTTTGCTAGGAACCTCACGGTTGCATCTGTTGAAGCATAAAAACGCTATTTGTTGAGCTAGATTGCGTCCAGCTACTCAGTAAATGGTGCAATTAACGAATATCATTGTCGATGATGCTGAGAATTGGAATCGGGAGAATCGATAACACGTTCCGTAACGCGGTACGGTACACTAAGAAGATTTGTAAAACGTCGATCGATCGATCTTGATAATTCATTTATGTATCTCCAGTCTCCCGTAAGGCTATGGTCTACATGATACGATAACCGTTTGTTATTGTTGTGTCGACTGTTGGAACGGTAGGTATTTTCTCCGATGTCGTCTCATCATTTCGCATGAAGATATCGCCTGTTTCTTCGCTGTCGGCATTGTTGACGACGAAATATACGCCAGCTTTACTGTTAGGAATTCTGTGCACCACGCATCCAGAAAAGACTTTCAGTTCGGACGAATAGACAATTAAAATTGAACGGATGTTTGCGAATAGCTTTGTAAGTGCTTTGACGTTTGAAGAATTTATATGAGAAATAACTAGATACGAAAATGGAGGTGAGATTTGTAATTTATTATCAAATTCCGCTGACTGGAAAGTGAATAAAATAAACTAAAAAAAAAAATTTCTTGATAATGTGATAAACCTTTGCAAAAAATTTATTGTATATTTATTTATTGTAAAAAATTGTTGTTAGTTGAGCCAACTTCACTGGCAATGAGACAAGGCCTGTAGTTGGCCCCTAATAATATACTTCAGCATGTGAAATCTATTAAATCTGCTCATTTAAACATCACAACGTAGTATCTAGAACGCATTACATTTCACTACTATTGACTTAACGGAAGAAGTAATAAGATGGCTTGCCATGCCCGCCTCAACGAAACGTCTTCATCTTCGACGTAATTCTAACATTCTAGAAGACAGCTTAAGACTTATTATCCACATTACGCTAATACGATTAGCATAGTAGGTGTATTATTAATCACAATCTGCTTAAACAACGATTATACGATTTCATTCCTAACACTAACTGATTACTTAATTCGTCATATCACAATGATGGATTGTTTAACAACATAATTTCCAAATGAAAAGTTCCTACGCCACCAAGACTATAAATACAAGCGTTAATTTTCGCCCATTCATAACAGGATTGAATCCATTAGCACAATTTTTAGCGACGCCGTTGCATATGCCAATTAGTATGCCTGGAAACAGTTAGCGTGGCGCGGCCGTGCAGGTGTAACAACGATGTGTTTGGGGGAGATCGGCGGTGTCGTGGGAATGAATTAACTGGCTAAATGCGAACGAATTATTGTTTCCGGTCTTCTCATCGGATCCGAATACGTCTTTCGCGAAACATGTAGCTTCGTCATTTTCGCGCTTCAAGATGATGATCCTCTTCTTTTATCCTATTCACTTTGAATAAGTGTGAGGATCGTAATGTGTATGTTCAATTTTTCAACTCTCTGTTTTTAACGTATTTTCTCATCTTGTTTCTCGTTCAGTGAGATCTGTATACGTGTAGGACGCGAATTTTTCTTGTATTTTTTTTCTTTTTTCTATGCTATAGGGACTAAAAGAGATTTATGGATGTATTTGTGTTAATGACCCACTACTTTTACAATTTATGCAGTCACGCCGGATGCTTAACCAATAAGTACACTTGAAGAGTTGACTACCAAACAAAAAGTTGATTGTGAGAATGCATTTAAAACTGCTGCTCATCATTATTCATCAGTATATATCGAATATCTTCCAAGTTAGAAATAAACAAAGCCGACTACATCGTATTTTAATTTATTAACTTCCTCTGAATTTTGAAAGAATTAGTGTCCACCACAGACCACACCAGAGAAGTTCGGTCGGTTAGTAAAAAACATGAAAAGGTTACAGAAACAAACGAAACTAAAAACAAAATGAAATTTTATTGTATGTACAGGTAAAAAAGACAGAAATAAATAAATAAAAAGTTATTCTGGCCTAATATAACATACTGAACATTATATTTTTTTTTCATCGAAAAAACCTCCTTTGCTGCTAATCACCGCTTGAACTATTCTAGGCATTCTTTCGATAAGTTTTGTGAAAACGGATTGTGGAATATTAATTCATTCATGTTGCAGAATATTCCGTAAATGTTCTTGTGAAGTTGGGCATATTTTTCGGATCCTCCTGTCCAGTTCATCCCACAACAACTCTATCGGGTTCAAATCTGGGCTTTGTGGGGGCCATGTCATTACTTTCAGGGTGTGCTGTTCTTCTTGCTCCTTTAGATAGTTCTTACACACTAACTCAGTGTGTTTTGGGTCGTTGTCGTGTATGAATGTAAAGTTACGGCCTATTATACGCAATCCTGGCACTGCATGATTCTGGAGTATTGCAAAATAATTTTCCTTCCTCATTGCACCCTGCACTCTGAATAAATCTCCCGTCCCAGCAAAGGAGAAACATCCCCACACTAACACAGAACTACGCCCTTGCTTCACTGTTGGTGCAATGCAGTCCGGGATCATTTTTTCGGTTTTAGATCTTCGGACATAAACTCGTCGATTTTGCCCAAAAACCTCAAACTTTAACTCGTCACTCCAAAGCACGTGCTTCCAATCATCTAACGACCAATCTAGATGAGAACGGGCCTACTGTAGCCGTTTTGCTCTGTTGCTCCGACGTAATAAAGGTTTTCGAATGGCAATGCGTCCATGAAGGTCCGCTTGTTGAAGTCGACGTTTTACCGTACTCGCCGAAACTTGTTCTTCACGGCCGCGATTAACTTCGGCTGCTATTTGTGGCGCTGTTAATTTTCTATTGCGTTTGCTTAGTAATACAATTCTCCAATCTTCAGCTTTTGTTGTTTTCGTAGATGCTCCAGGACGAACACGATTTTCTATAGTTCCAGTTGTCCAATATCGCTTTATGATGTCATTTACTGTGGAACTTCTCATATTTATTTTTTCAGCAATTTGTCGCCCCGAATATCCTTCTTCAAACAGCGTAATAATGCGTGAACGTTTTTCTACATTTTGAAGTAAATTTTCTTAAAACTTAAAACTGAATGGCAGTGTACTTTGCCTAACGTAGCACATGTTAAGCGTCATTTGCTTTTTATCAAAATTATCAAAACTTTCGGTGATGTTTAGCGCGAGTTGTACCATGGTTTGATTCTGACAAATTGCAAGACGTGAATAGATAATTATTATATTTTCCAAAAAAGATTATAACAAATTAACTAAAGTTGTATAGATACGAACCTAAAATCAATACCCTACAGCTAAAACCAGTTCATTTACCGTAACAAAGCCGCATTATTGCTAGTCCGAATAAATGTAACGAACGTACACGCAATTTATGCCGTGTTTATCGCTTAATCTCGCCTTAGCGCATACATACACACGCCGTTCGTATATTAGTCGTCGTTTTTTTCTCAGCGGAACAATATTATCCGGTAGTTGTATCAATGAAAGACGCAAAACGGTTATTTATTGCCGCTGCCCTCTAACGGTAAAACCCTGTCATAAACGCGCTGCGCGAATGTCTTATTATTATTATTACTATTCGTTACTTTTGCGACGAGGTAGTTACATACATTAGCTATTCCTACACGTTTCAATCGTAGTACCTACGTACGGAGACTTAGGCTTCGGCTCGCAGCTAAAAAAAAACTCGAAACTAGGAATCTCATTATGATTAACAGCCATTAGGCTTTTGCTCGAATATAAACCATGCGCGCACGAGCCATTGGCGATTCCGCCAATATAATGAGCTGAACGCCGATAAACGTTCTGAAGAAATACGTAGGGCAATCAAAAAGTTTCATCGCTAGTTCCCTCTACAGAGGTGTTGAAAAGTTCCTTTCTTCTATATTGTGTTCACGTCGCTCTTCTCATTTTACGTTATTTTCTTATATGCGAATTTCCGTAAAAAAGAAAAACAATTTAGCATCTTAATGTACCAAATTCCAGTAATATTATATCAGGGCGACAGCATTTTTTACCGACCCTAGATTGTCAATTTTTTTAATTAAAGATTTTAATTTCTTTTATTTATTCATATATGTTAAAGCAAAGGCAGTACAACAAGAACCAATTGTAACAAAATTACCGCAAGCTATAATTGCGGATTTAATTTTCTTAGCGAGGCAAGCAATAAGTTGTACTTATTAAGAGACTAGAGGAAATTTACGCGTATATATTCTTGATTTGTTGCTAATTGAGCTGTTGTTTCGAGCGCTCATAACTCGTCCATTATCTTCTTAAAAGATTTGCATACGAATACCGTAACATTATGCATATACGTTAGACGTACACATTCTCGTACGCATACACACATACGAGCTTAACTACGACGTGAAGGTAGAGGTCGGAGAAATTTATTACCATCTTCGTCTCTTCTCTCTTTCACCGTTCCTTTCTTTGTTTTTTCTTTCCTATTCCTATTTTTCCCTGTTCTTTCTTTGCTTCGCTGTTCTCCGACGCGTTCATTCTTCCGTTTCTTGCTTTACTATTGCGGGCACGTGGCTAATTCGCTTGGCCGCCTACGACGGAGTTCAGATACCCGCAGCAATCACGGAAAAGGCATCTACGATCCTTATCTGTGTGTCTTGTCTGCGTACTTCTTTTTAAATGCATATATACGCGGCACAGCTCCCCTCTACTTCGTATTCTATAAGTCTTCGTCGATGTCGATGAAACCTAATTTGAGTTATATGTTTACGCAGCGTAATCAACAAGTTTTAAGCAAATAAATACAATGAAAAAAATGAAACAAAAGAGAAAAAAAAACAAAATAAACTGTTAATTTAAACAAAAGAAAGTAAGTTGCAATAAACAGAAAATAATTTATTTGTACTACGGTCTATAATATATTACTGGAGTTCGCGATCTAGTATCTACCGAACGGATATTTTCTATGAATGTTAACGACTTGTGAAAGAGTGATATTTAATCTGAGAAATTAATTGTTAAAACCAAATGAACTTATTCTTTATGTGTATAAGAGTAAGTTACCTGACATATAAGAGTTAAGAATTTGAAGAAAATAGAGCGAAGACGAATTATTTAGTCGTTTCACCGGTATTATCGTTGGCTGGAGATGTACTTGGTGACGGAAAAATTCGAGGACGGAGAGAGGGAAGCCATGAGATGGATCTCGGCTGTATAAGCCGCTGCGAAATCGGAGAAGGCATAGGAAAAGCGTTATTCTGATGATTTGTGTTTGTTAATTTTAAATTAAGTATTTTTAACATTCTTTTTATTAACGAACGTCTTATCACATAACACAGAAACAATAGTAGGCAAAAGTAATCAATTCAACTTTGTTTTACGTTAAAACTTCGAAATAAAGAATCTAGAGTCATTTTGCGTCATACTGAAGAGGATTTTCTTTTGTTTCATTAAAAAAAACAAAAAAAGCATTACACAGGAAATGACTAATATTTACCGAAATTATTACTTGCACTGGACGTTACACCATATCTTTTTCCTAAAGAATACCACAGAAACAATACCATAGAAAGTTCTATTGTCTTCATCTAAGCAGTCTAGATGTAATTTTAATTTACTATCGTTATAATCGCTCGGCAAAACACCATTTACAGCTATGCCTCATACGTGAGTCTATGCGCGTATTCAAGGTTAGTTAGTTGACTCTGCGTGTTTCGAACACGCACGCTCAAAAACGACGAAGGAAAAGAAGCTCTATGTTGTATCGTTCAAGCATTAAGCTCTAACAGCACAATTAGAGTTATATAAATACAACATATGTAGATACGGAAAAAAATTAAGTGAAGTAGCGCCGATATTTAGACATCACAGATATCGATCTCAACGTTTAAATGGAAGCGACGCGGAAGCGATTCGAACAACAAATAGTTAACGTCATTCAAATGACAACGTCCATTACTTGTTAGCGTATGTTAAGGGGATTTTTGGATATAACAGATTCTAACAGATAGCAATCGGGATTATTGAAAAAAAAAACTATTCGGATTAGAGGCGAGTGGCGTAAATGTAAAAGAAGTCAAGTAGGAGAAATAAAGTTGAATACATTAGCTTGTTGGAGATGCTTACTTGATAGGAGCAAAAATTTACTTGAAAATAAGTGCACTAGATGGACGTTTTCTTCTTGTTAAGAAAAAAAGTAAATTGGTAAAAATATTAAAAACGGTGGAAAATTCCGTTTGTCTAATTGTTGCTAGTTGAGAAGGAACAGGAAGGTCAAATATTCCTAAAATAATATTGGATTTCCCCGATTTCCTCTATTAGAAGCCTGGTTATTAGCTTAGGAATACTTGTTCCTCGTCCTGTTCCTCCTCAGTTAGTAACAGATTCGGTATATTAGTGCAATTTTTATTATTTTTGCCTAAATCCCCTTAAAACTTTACTTATTAGTCTTGAAATAAAATTTGCTCACTGAAACACTGGCACTTGTTTGGGAAATAATACTTAAATTAACGCCTTAAGCAAAGTAAAGTATTAATTTTTAAATACCTTCCTGTACACGATACAATTTACGCTATTCCATAATAATTTACATCCATCGCCTTTAAATACGTCAATGAATCAACGCAAGCGAACTAACCGATAGAGTTAAAATCGCGTCTATTAGATCGAATTACCTCAAGGCTGTTCGGATTTTTGCAGCAATAACTTCAAAGGAAATTACGATTAATTCGCAGCGAATAAGATCGGTAGAAGAAGCAATAGAATAAAATAATAATCATAATAGTACCTACAGCGTTCATCGCGATATACGCCGATAAAAATGCGCACTTGTGCGATACAACAATGTTATCTCTCGGTTTTAATGTGATATTAAATTTGCCTTCATAACCTCGGCGAATGTTGGGCGAAAATGCTTTAAGCGCATGATTTATTGTGTCGGATGTTATTTATGCGTGCTATTGGCGATATGCAATTACCCCGATCTAGTAAACTCAAAAGGAACACACGGGCGATAATTGTAGCGCGAATAACTGTACTGTACGTGTACGGTATCATACAAAATGAAGATATTTAATAGTGAAGGATTTTTCACGATCATGTTGCTAATAACGCAATGCAAAATTTTAGTATTTTCGATTAACAATAATCAAATGCTTCGCTGATCGGTAGATCGCTGAATCTTATTTTTCAGAGCAATGATGGCGAGCCTTTTTGGGAATTGGGTCAAATTTTGTTCCTTGTTTTTGTTTAAACCAGCCCGTGGGCCAGCAAATCAGTGGCATCGGGAGATAATAACCCTTTTTTTTGGTTTTGCAAATGGGAAGAGCAAAAAGTAAAGGTGGATGTTAAAAAAATAAATATTAATGGCCCCAGGGCCAGAATCACTGGACATATCGTGGTAGGCAT
This sequence comes from Oryctes borbonicus, assembly GCA_902654985.2. NCBI lineage: Eukaryota > Metazoa > Arthropoda > Insecta > Coleoptera > Scarabaeidae > Oryctes > Oryctes borbonicus. Next base: position 198,124 of record LR736866.1, on the reverse strand, counting down.
TTTTTTAGAAATTATTGCGTTTTATCTGCGATCTAAATTCTGCTAAAAGCTTCTTCAAAAAAAAATGCACGAACTTGCCGCAACTTCACCACTTATTTCGCCGTATTAAAAAGATCTCAATCTCGATCTCCAATTTTCGAATTAATTCTTCACCATTAATAATTATTAAAGGAACACGGCGAGAAATTAAAACTTCTAATTTACAACGCCGATGCCTATTTTAAACAAACAAATTTTTACTTCACGAAAACGCCGCCGGCGTAGACGGATATTATCGATGGTTCGCCTTCGGGGAATCGTGCTTCACAAGTAGAATGTGTTACAATACCGACACATAGCGACTATAGTCCGTACATAAATAATATATTCCATTTTTTTTTTGGATGGGTAATCATCGGAGCACGCATTAGGAGTCAAGAGAAACACAAACGCTGATGCGTTGTACGTAGGAGACCTAATTGTAAGTCGTTTCGCGTTTCGTCGATTCAAGAAAGAAACAGGGAAGGAGAGTGAATGGCGAATAAAGAGGAAGAGAGACGGAGATGCGTTGCGACGTGAAACGAAAGAGTTTTCCCATTGTCGCGTGACCACATCGCTTTACTTTGCTACCGGTCTTAGACGGAGCTTACCTTGAAATACATCATTTACATCTGTATGATGGTACAGTAGATATGTGGAATATAGATGTGGCAAAAATGGTTTTTGATAGTGTGGAATGGTCAGAATTTGCTTCTCATATAATGTTCAATTTTATGGACATAATTAATGTTTCAACTTTAACGTTTTCTGAATTCAAAATCAAGTCCATGATAATCCATACCAATGTTATATGCGGCGTTCCTCGTTACGGGTGTATTTATAGAAAATTTTTTTCACATTGTATTTCTTCCTACAGCTTTCAGCAGGTCTATAAGAAGCTAATATCAAGAATAAATTTGAAAAAGCCCAGAAATATTTCATCAAAAAAGAACTTGAACTATTACACCAGAGATAGCGAAGAATAACTCGGAGTGAAATTACTTTGGTTGTCTTTATTTTCGTTTTAGGTGGGTTTAGCAATTGCAGATACTAAATTACGAGTAATTTTTGCAGTTTGCGAGAACATTCTTCTTTTTTCTTTTGATCATTCGTCCATCATGAAACGCTACAGCTGCAATTACCGGCACGCCCGTAATAACTGATGACTGACTACACAAATTCTTTTTTTTGCGTCTTCATACTGGTCTTACCCACATACACCTGTGCATACGTATTTTTAAACAAAACTATTCTCGTTCGTGTCCAAGCCGTCTTTTCTTTTGTCATCGAACGCGTCATCGCATTTGGCGTTGTTTTGATGCGCTACTGGCGCTGTGTGTCGTGTTACCCGCCGACGGCCCTCGAAGTAGACGGGCGCAAATTGTATGTTTATTATAGATTTCTAAGAAAGTGTTATTTGCAATTTCCTTTGTCTTTCTCGGTAGTTCGGTACGCCGTCGGCTTGTCAATAAACGAACGAGAGGCGCGACCACAGAAGCCTTTCGTTCTCGACACTGTATCTGGCGAGGCTCTCGCTTTGTTTTCGTAGTAATCGCGTTTATTTCTGGATTTCTATTGCCTTTTGCCGGAAGAATGTTTTAATTAACGCCAAATCGAGGCGGTGTATAGTAAGAGGTTTCTGGAATTTTTCGCAGTGATTACGTAAAATGACATTCTAAGCATTTCTACTGATTCTAACGGTATTTTTCGCAATATTACTGAAATTCGGAAGATGGGAAGTGCTCGTTTTAGTAGAAGGACGGCGAGATACAATTAAATCGACAAATATAAAAATAGGTGCTAGCGCACTTACCACAGGTTTTAGAAGGTCCAGAAAATCCTGAAACAAATTGAAAAATCAGAACCAAAGTATAAATGTCAATTTAGCATTATTTATTTGTCATCCGTTCCGAGTAATTCCAATTCACCAAGTGATGCTCAAGGATTTATTCGGTATTTGATGCTATTGCAGTTTGGCGCCTTTATTATTAAGTAATTGTTCGTATGTATGGACGCTGTTGGCGTGGGAAGATAATTTTTGTATAAAATGCATTTGTTGCATACGTAAATATGATGAGATTCCATTGAATGAGTTAAATTGTAAACCGCATGCAGAATACCCGCGCTATTTTGCACTCTCCGCGCTTGCTATTGAATACTAATGAAAGAGACTCCTTCACACCTGCTTGATAGGAATATTATCACTCCATTAGTTCACTAGATTGCCTTCTTGATATATGTAAAATATTACAAACAGTATAATGGGAATAATAGAAAACCGCAACTTTATTATTCAGCATTTTTAGATTTCCTTATTGCATGTGTACGAGGGTAGCTTCAATGGTTTTAAACCTCAACATGAAGATGATGTTAATCATGAAAAATATTCTGGTAATATGATTGCGCTTGTGCTGAAAGAGGCTTTTGAAATTTTCATCCCTGTTGGACGCTCAGTTGCTGTTTAACAGCCGTTTGTGCCAGTTGATGTCAGTAATTCTGTAAAAATTGGAAAAATCGACTATCGAATCCTCATTAAATTGTTGTTTAAAGGTAACCGTGCCACCCTGATTTTGGGCAGGTGAATTTGATCGTACTAGCTTGATTCACGATGAATATTGCAAAAATGCAACTGCTACCAATAACACCGGGAAAATTCACCAAATTATGCTAGATAACTGTGGAATCAAGCTTAGAGGGATTGCAGGAGTTGTAGGAATGTTACTTTTGTTCACTCAGGACCAAAACCGCGTTCAAATGAACCTTTCCAAAGCAGTTTAAGTGAAATAAGTCGGCGTCGATTAATAACTGGAGATAAAACTGGAGATACACCAGTACATTTCTAGAGCCAAGACAGTTGAAACAATAGACTACGAAAGATGATGGCAATTGTTTTTTGGAACGGTGATAGAGTTGTGTTCATCGACTCTATTGAAAACGGACAAACAACTGGGCGATCTCAACGGTTTTAGGTTCTCTCAAACTCTCAAACTTCTTAATGACAAAAAATAAAGGTGTAGTTCTAAGCCATTTTTGGGTTCTTTTATCCGGGTAACATTTCCTTAAACGTTTCCTTACTATCTGGAATACTGCGCATCATTACTTAATAATCTGAAAAGCGTATGGACTTACAAGAAGACTATGTTGAGAAATAAAACTGAACTTGATAAAGAAAAATTTGTTTCTGTGTCAGGTTGGAAACTTTTCAAACTACCCTCGTATGTTCTGTTGGTTAGAAATAAATATGAACGTAACTAAATTTTGTCCTAGCGACCCGTTCACCAATTTCACACCGTACAAATGTTATTTAACATTGTTATCTCTAAAAAATAGAAAGAAGAGATCATTTTGTACACTCGAGAATTCATAACTTTAGGAAGTAATGGGACTAATTCAATTATTACACGAATTGCACGTTGTACGGCAATTTATATTCATTACATAACTGATTACATAAATCTCTCTTGACATCAGAAGCTTCTCGATTTTATTCGAGTTTATAGTTTCAAAATTACTTCCTATAATAGAGCTTAGAGATATAAATAAATCATTCTGAGGATAAATGCTTCCTACTTAGAGTTAGACCGAGTATTAATTTCGAACAAAGAACAAGGAAGTTAAAATGAAAGTAAAATATTCGTTAGATCTCAATAAATTGATATACTTTCAGTGTATAATAGGTTTTTGATCAATAAATTGGTAATTTTAAGATGATTGTGTTCGGTGAGCTTGTAAGTTATGAATTGCTTTCTCGCAGATTAATGTATTTGAAGAATATTGATTCTTAGTTACGGTAGAATTTCATGACATGTCAGGCTCGCAACAATTATCTTTTGTTATCCATCTATCTATTTTTTAACCGAAATTTGTAACATTTGAGCGGAGAAAAATGAAGATAACTTAGCTGTTAAACATAAGCTTTTCCAGCTTCCATCTGCATTATGCATGTTATCTTTCCAAGTTTAATTACAAGTTAGACCTAGACGTATACACGGAATAAAGAAAAGATAAAAAAAAGAGAGCCGCAATTATCATAATGATTTTAACCTTACACACGGCAGCAAGCGATAATATATATAAAATTCGTGATCAGCGAACGGACAGATTGGCATTTCTAATCGGAGAACCGCACAGTTCCCATATAGCGAATTGAAAGTTCCACAATAATATCCTCGCCCATAATATAAGTTCTTACGCGCTCGTATAACGCGTACGAAACGGCTTTTTCTGGCGTAATCGTCGGTTCGCTTTCGCTATGGCTGCACACGGAGCTATAACAGCAACAGGTGTAAGGAGTAAGGACATCTCAATGGGGAGTAGCACGTAATTGAAAGATAGAGGACGTTACGTTCGATCGCAGTGCCGCCAATGCGTGCGGTGCCCGGCATCGAACCTGTCGGAATTCGATATTATTTGTTGCAATATGTAGTCGCGTTACATTGCGGAGAGAGGTTGACGGGTCGTTCGATTGAATTGGATGGAAAAGCGCGACAATAAAAGGTGTGAATCGCTATTGTGCTCGATCGTATATTTTTTCGGATCAAGATTTGACATTTCGCAAATGTATGCCAGAGGATGAAAGTAATGAAAAAAGATGTCATTGTCGCGCTCACACTTTGGATTTATTTGGGTATTTAGCTCGCCTTGTCATCCGGCATTAAGGTTAATACTAAGCCGAGCGTGACGTGGAATTAAATAGAATAGTTTAAGACCTTGAAATAAATGTATTGTAGAAAATTGGATTTAGACACTTATGGAAGTTTTAAGAAATTATTAGATTGCTATTGTTGATCAAATACGAGGGTAGCCTTGAAAGACATTAAACAAGCATTTTTCCCAAATTCATTCTTTATCTTTCAATATCCTTTGAGGTCAATATACTTAGTCCAATCTTTTGCACTCAATTTCAAAAATATTTCTCCAACCCTGCAAAATATCTAATCTGTGAGACATGTGAAAAAGGGATCTTCTCTGGACATGAATTTTATTCAATATATTGTTTAATAAAACCACCATATTTAGTGCTACGTTACAACGTAACAATAGATAAACCGTATATTGTTTGAGTGAGATAAAATCGTACCTTTTCCTTCTCTTCGTCGAGATACTACGCCGAGAACGTCTTTTCGATAATAATACTACAACAACACGAAATCTACATTTACAGTTCTCTCAACTGGACCCACGGTCCCGTGAAAAATTATGTATTTATTTTTAAGCGACATCTGATACAGTCAATTCAAATAAATGCGGTTGATTTGCATAATTTTACATTAATTTACAAGAATGCTATATGGAATAATGAATATACATTAATGTATCTATGTAGATAAACACGACCATACGAATAGGACGTGAAATTCTTTTCTATTATATCCACCACAACGAGTCCACACATCTACTACCATTGTTTATTTATTACGGGAGTCGTTGAACTCTGTACATATTTTTTTGCTATAGCTTTTTTTTCTTGTAATTTTACTTAAAATTTATATCCAGGTTGGTTGGTGAACGTGTACGGCGGTGTTGATTATAATTAGGACGCAATTTAGTCTAATGTATTGCATTTTCGATAAAGCTGCATTGTTTACATTTTATATGTTGTATGGGAAAACTACCAACTAATTAGTTCGTTAATATGGTTTGCTAGAACTTTTGAGGTTATTTGAAAGATGTTGTCCCGCCGAGGGATCTTAACGATTTAAAACATGAAATCATCCAGGCTTGTCGAAGTGCAACTCTTCATTACATTAGGTTAATTTGTTAATCTGTATTTCGTTTATATTTTAAATTGTATTGCAATAAAGTTGTCCTTTATATTTAAAAGTTTTGCATAGGTATTGGCCAAATGAAGTATGTTTATTGTTGTCCAATTAACAAAAATCGTAGGAGAAAAAAAAATGAATAACTTCAAAACGGCGCAACGTAAATAAATAAATGATACATGATTGTCAAGCGATAAAATGCAGAGATTCAGAATATCTTTCCATTAAAAAAAAACATTTTTTTCACTGAGTAATTTGCTGATCACCTTGTATTAATATAATATCATAAGATGCACCTTTAAGCACATTTCGTATTCTAGATTTTCTTTAAAAAAAAATGTTTTCTAATTTTTCAATTTAACCGATTTCGTAGGACGAATATTAACGGAGATGCTGAGTAGCCCATCAGTGTGGATCACGCTGTATATTATTATACCAAAATTCAATATCCTTCAGTTCCAGAAAGCACTTTCTACTGAATCGTGTCCCACTTAAGAGTAACACGATTGTACCTCATACGTATCCATTGAATTATCCGCGACATCGAATACGAGACACCGAAAATTAATTTTATTAGCGTACGTAACAAATTTACGGACCGCTTTATTTGGCGAGTCGTAAATTAATTGGGACGTCTATAATTTCCGTATAATGCTTGTTAATTCTGTTATCGATGGTATTATCGGCGATATAAAAAAAAACTTAAATCTAAATAAATAAGATGGAGATGTAGCGCGTAGGCGCACATTAGTTCCATAAACACGCGAATTTGACTTTGTAAACGTTAAGCATCGGTTAGCGAATGTTAAATTATAGCTAAATCGTTTTGCCAACACTTTTGAGATTAATTAATGTATAAGATACGCCAAAAAGATCAGGTCATTGAGTTGCTCGATACGTGGTTTTGGGGTAATTTTGGGTCGGGCGCACGTTGTTTCCAATAAAACGTTTCGTTCAAAAATACATTTATTGCAAACTGTTATTTTATGAAGAAGATGAGGTTTTCAGGTGTGTGTGGATGAGTTAGCCATCTTCGTAATTTAAATTGTGGAGATGCTTGAAGATAACAACGGCTGCGAAACAAGATGCGGACAGTGCTAAGTTGGATTTGGTGGAGAGTTCTTCAATCTATGCTAGCGAGGATTCGGCAACATGCAACAGCCTGTACAACGCTCGTGCTCAGTAAGACGAGTGCTGTCCGATGCAGAATCTTCCGCAAATGTTCTTGTGAAGTCGGGCATAGTTTTCGAATAATCCTGTCCAGTTCATCCTACTACAACTCTATCGGGTTCAAATCTGGGCTTTGTGGGGGCCATGTCATTACTTTCAGGGTGTGCTGTTCTTCTTGCTCCTTTAGATAGTTCTTACACACTAACGCAGTGTGTTTTGGGTCGTTGTCATGCATGAATATAAAGTTACGGCCTATTATACGCAATCCTGATGACATTGCATGATTCTGGAGTATTGCAAAATAATTCTCCTTCCTCATTACACCCTGCACTCTGCATAAATCTCCCGTCCCAGTAAAGGTGAAACATCCCCACACTAACACAGAACTACGCCCTTGCTTCACTGTTGGCACAATGCAGTTCGGGATCACTTTTCGGTTTTAGATCTTCGGACATAAACTCGTCGATTTTGCCCAAAAACCTCAAACTTTGACTAGTCACTCCAAAGCACGTGTTTCCAATCATCTAACGACCAATCCAGATGAGAACAGGCCCACTGTAGCCGTTTTGCTCTGTTGCTCCGACGTAATAAAGGTTTTCCAAAGGCAATGCGTCCATGAAGGTCCGCTTGTTGAAGTCGACGTTTTACCGTACTCGCCGAAACTTGTTCTTCACGGCCGCGATTCACTTCGGCTGCTATTTGTGGCGCTGCTAATTTTCTATTGCGTTTGCTTAATAATACAATTCTCGAATCTTCAGCTTTTGTTGTTTTCCTAGATGCTCCAGGACGAACACGATTTTCTATAGTTCCAGTTGTGCGATATCGCTTTATGATGTCATTTACTATTGAATTTCTCATATTTATTTTTTCAGCAATTTGTCGCCCCGAATATCCTTCTTCAAACAAAGTAATAATGCGTGGACGTTTTTCTACACTGGTAAGCTATCGCGCTTCAGATTTTATTCAATCACTTCTGGCGTGGGGATCTGATGTATTAGGTATACTTGAGTCCGCGAATGGAGCGTTAGTAATTTATTGCCTATTTAATATGCAATCACGAGTGTATATTTCAATTTTTGCTTTAGACTGGTACTTACATATCAACCATTCGTAATATATAACTCGCAGAAGATAAGTTCATCTATTTATATGTACACATTTACACGTTAGTATACAGATGCACGTAACGGGTTGCTTAGAATAAGATTTAATGTTTGTGGAGTCGCCTTCCGTACCGGAGACTGAAAGATGTTTACCAACATCTTAACTGTAAAGTGAATTTAACGATAAGCGAAGAAGAAAGCTTCTGTATAGTACGTGTGAAGTATTTTGTTAGATTTTATGTAAACTGCGGTTACTACACGGGTTACCATTTGCGTTTTTCACATGCCGAATAAGAGAACAAGATTAATTTTTCGGGGAGAGACTTCGATCGTTTGATTTCTAAGATCTCGTAGGAAAACTTCCCAAAACTTATTTTTTTTATTTATATATTTACACCTATATATTTGTCTTTCTTATTGCCCTTACCAAAAAAAAAAAATCAAAAATATCAACAAATACCTTCAAAAACTATGTAATTGTGACGTTAACGGGATACTTGAACTGCAATGCTTTAACCTGCTGCTTAAGAGCATCATAAGGTCTCTCAGGTCAGAAATAAACAAAAGGGTAAACACATTATTATTTTTTCTTATCGCCTACGAAATCCAAAAGAAATTAACAATTATCTTCACTAACCTGCTACATCATTTATTAATGTTGTCGGTACGCTTACGTACATAGGTTATAAATCTTGAAGATTTACGATTCCACGTTATAAAGGAGGTTACCATATTATGTTCTACACGCAAAGACCACTAGAAAACGCTCGTTAATTTCATAATAATTCTTACAAACAAAGGTGTAAATGTCACTATACAACGTAAATAAGCGTATCGATGACAGACGTCTTTGTTACGTAAACAAATTGCAGAAATCCCTGGATATGAATGCCGCGTGTAGGCCCTAACTGCTATTGTTCTCCGTGGAAATCTATTCAGCATTATACTAATTGTTCATTACATGACAAATTTAATGTAAAGCAATAGTTACAGCAACTAATCGGATCCTACAGGCGCAGTTTGCTGGACGAAGAAGAATTTCACGCTAGGTAGGTCGCGTATGTATCTGATAGATTCTTTTAACTTTAAGCTGATTTTAATTGTGACCTTTAAAAAATACATTTTTGAGCGGCTAATGAGAATCAAGTGTTTCTATAATACTCCTATAATAGAGCACAAGCGACTTATATTTGCGGAATTATAATAGATAGATAGGGCAGTGGCCTTTCGACAAGGGGGAGAATTGTGAAAAATATCTTTGAACACCGCCCATCCTTAATTCGTTTAAATCCCAAAAAAATTCATGCTTACGGCCTTATGGATCTACCTTTTCCGAGGTGGAGCTACTTAGCCGTAATGCGATAACTTCAATTATTTTATTATTTACTTAATTAATTATTACTTTTCTTTGAATATTTTCTTCAATATAATCTCTTTATCTTTTAAATTAAGCCACTATGTGAGGCACGACTGAATTTGAAGTTATGCCCATATTCTCTACATTGAGACATCAAATTAAAATTCAAGACACGTTTGCAATCTCATGATTCGATGCCTCCTTATCGGTACATTAACGTCGTTCGATTTTCTATTCTAGGTTATCTCGTGTACATATTGTACAATAACGAATAATGTGTACAATTAATGCAGAAATAGGAGAAGTTATGTTACATTGATTTTAACTAACGATTGTGTTTGCGAAGATTAAAAAAACGAACAAAGTTTTTGGTTTTGTTCTTATTTATTGAAGCGTTTCGCAACTTTCGATAGTTAGTAACTGTCTTTCTGAACAAGGTCAATGACAACTTTTGTTGGTATAATAATACAACGAATGCAAATCTAAGTGAAAGGCGTATAGTTTCTTGGCGATCTCAAGCAGGTACCATCCTTTTTCAATGACTTTTTCTTTATTCTCTGAAAGATACCTGCGCTTTGTGATTCCTCCAGAACACAATACATAAATCAGCGAAAATGTACATCTATAGCGGACATGCCTACTATAATCTTGTATTACCACCTGTTGCGATGAAATAAAAGCAAAAATATGTAAAAACTTTTCATTTCAAATGCACTGATTTGAAAAAATATTTTTATGTACTCACAATCGGCAATTTCACGCGTTCAAATCACTGCGTGAAATCTTATTTTAAGCAGTAGTGCACGAAGTAAAGTTGACACTTATTGAATATAACAATCAAATAAAAATAAAGTTACTAAAGCGTTGCCAATGCAATGGTGCTTTGTTATAAAAAAGAAAGACATTTAAATAGATGTTGTATTGCACTTTTGAGTTAAACATCAATTTTCATTTCTTTATCAGAATGCATGTTCTTTTTCTTAACAAAGAATTGGTAAAAAATGTTTAAAACTTAAACTACATATAACTACATACTTATTTTTTTTTATTAAAAGACTTCGTGCGTGAAACATTTCCCGAATTCGCAGCACAACAAGCGTAATGCGGGATGCCATTTGCAATTACAAATTTTTATCGTGTATACTTTGTAGCGTGCTGTTTTTTTGGGGGGCGGCTGCTCGTTCTCGGTAAAGACAAGGGTCGTGGTTCTAATTTTCATTAGATTTTATTAATTTGGGCGCCAGTAGGAATTCTACGCGAAAGGCTACAGGAGAACAAAACATAAAAAAATAATTGAAAGGATATCATTACAAAATGACTAATTGAGTTACAAATGATATCGAGTAAAATATAATTTAGAGTATTTGTTCTTAGCAGTAATAATCATTTGACGTTGCAAAATTACATGTGATAGAATTGAAATTAATAAAATTACTAAAGTTACTATGTTTAAATGCAAAAAAAATAACATTAAATAATTTGCAAAAGCTCTTTCGGGCTATAATCCCAACTACATGGCTAGATGTCATCAGAACCAAGGAATACTGTGGTCGAAGATCTTGGTAGTCCGTATAATTAATTAATTTAATGTTTAAGTATGCTGACAATGTGTCGAGCGAAATGTCTTCCGAGTCATGAAATCTTCTAATCGGGGGGTGGTTAAGATATGTGTTATTTTAAAAATTCCAAAAGTTAAATCTTCATACAAAATGCGTTTAAAAGAAGTGGACGGCGATCTACACTGAATGACGTTATCTATTTTGTAGAGTTAAAATGTCCTCGGGACCAAAAAATCTTCAGATCGAAGGTGGTTACGAAATATGTGCCAGGTAAAAATCCACAAATTAATTACTGGTTACAATCATTCTTAATTAAAGGAAACATTTGCTTAGAGAACTTTCTTAAATTTGATAGCTCATTGTTACTGCCTAGAAGGAAACATTTATGCACATGTTTCCTTCTGCGCAAAGTAGCAAGAAAATATTCAACAATAACTAATTAATGGTATATAATGAATGATACCTGAGGATAAAATAATGCCCTTACCTAGATTTTCATGGGCAAAACCTTAGATTACTAAATTGGTAAACATTATAACTTTTAAAAATTATACAACAAGAAGTACAAGTTAAAAAATTTTAAATCCTCCAATTGGTATCAATGATATAGCGTAAATGCAGTCAAATGCAAAAGTTTGTTTATATGTAATATACAGACACGTGTAAAACTTTCAATTGTTAAAAATAAATTGTCTATCGGTGCCGAATAACAAACCTAGAGATCGCAATTCTATTTATAGGTAATAAATTAAATTTAATTCTAGGTAGGAAGTCATTACTTTTTATACAAACGACGTACCTCAATTAAAATTCTTAATTTTGTCTCAAACATTTTTTTTATCTCTTTTTTCTTTAATTTTGTAAACTATGTACGTTACAGCTACGTTTGATCACCATCCTTGCTCGTCAGTAGGTGCATTTCAAACTCTTCAACGGTGCTGGGATATTAATACGGCTAATGGGAAAGAAATCAAGATCTCCACGCAATAATTAATTATTTAAAGAATTTCCGCGCTAATTAATTAATTAAATCCGCGAATGGTACGTCGCCCATACAAGCAGTAGAGAAGTATTTCATTTAGAATGAGCTAATTAGATTCGAAATAGCAGTTTATGTGTTTACGACAACCGCTCCGTGAAATTACTGCGCCACATATTTCAATAGTATTGATTTTAATTAAGTCGTTAGTAATTATTTATTGGATTATTAATATGCAAGCAACTTGTAACTAATATATCGGTAAGTACTGCATGTAAGCGGAAAATTTCAATTTTACTCCGTTGAAAAGCCGTTTCCAATGCGGGAACGTAGAAAATCGAAACGCAAATCTATCTGTCGTATTTATCATGACTAACGCTTATTAAATTAATTGTGCCTTGCGAAAATAATTAAAGTTTGGTGCGTGTAGCGCAAACAAGCCGTTTTCGTTAATTAAAGTGTTAGCTTTCAATGAAATTTTATCAGAATGGCATTAACTGTGTAAGTATTGCAAGTTGTAAAGCGCCCGCCCATTGAAATATATTATATCGGTCTTTAATTAAATAATAAAACAAATTTTCCTTTTTTTTCTTTTACTTGTTTTTTTTTTTTACATTTATCTTAATTTTACTTCAAATTTGTGATATTTAGGTTTGCCTTAACTAATCTAAATGACATTATACAGAGCGTTTCTGTATAAATTTACCTCTAAGAAATGGTGTCGGATATCTTTTTGAATGTTTTTTTTTTTTGCTTGTAATTTCTATATCTCAACGGAAGGCGTAGCGGGTGACAGCCTGCAATCGGAGCTACGACAGCTCCTTTCTGCGTGGTCCCCGGGTTACCTCTCCGCTTCGACCGGCCTAAAAAAATGTCTATTGCGGACGACATTGGTTCCGTTTCAATATATAGATAAGATCACTCAGGAAATAGCAATCAATTTTTCTCCTTTTTCCCCAAATTTTAACAATATTTCGAAGCAGTTTTCGAAAAAAATATTATTTGATACCCAGTCACGAAGTCGCTCTTGCATTTTCGCTGGCGCTCGTAAAATAAACTCTACATTCTCGAATACAAAGCGATACTTCGCAACCTCCAATCAAACATTGCTTTTTACGTTTAGCTGGATTAATTAATGGATTATTATTGATAGATCTCGATATTTTGGACGAATTCTAACTACTCTCTTCACAGAAAAAGATTTTCATATTCTTCAAGTGAACGCACAAAAATCTGCGATCATATCTAAGAAAGAAATATCCAAAGGATCGAGGAATATTCACTAATTTATGCCGACAGGATGATAAAGAATTACTGACCGTGAATTTATTACGTCAAGTAGCGCGAATTCATAAAAAATTAACTGTAATTGCTGGTGTTTTTGAGGCGAGATGATGTAAAAACAGTTATAAACTCAGTAATTATAGGAAGAAGGTTATATTAATGCGTATAGTTTAAGTTGATCTTAGAAATAAAAAAGTATCTTCAATTAACTTGATTCTTCGTAATTAAAAAGTACTCTTTGGTGAAACCACGTATGTTAGAAATCAGAGCGATTGACAGCACCAGAAATCGCCGCCGAAATGAATCGCGACCGTACAAGAAAAATTTCTGTTACTACGGTGAAAAGAAGATTAAAAGTTGCAAATCTTCACGGCCGCATTGCAACAAAAAAACCCCTACTTCGACGGGGAAACAAGCAAAAACGGTTACAGTGGGCAGAAACACATAGAAATTGAACAGTGGATGATTGGAAAAGGGTGCTATGGGCTGATGAGTCAAAGTTTGAGGTGTTCGGACAATCAAGGCGCGTTTTTGTAAGAAGAGCGAAAGGCGAAAGAATGTTGCAGGATTGCGTAGTGCCAACTGTCAAGCAAGGAAGAAATTCTGTGCTTGTTTGGGGTTGTTTTTCCTACGCCGGTATAGGAGACTTGAAGCGAATCGAAGGTATTTTGCGAAAAGAAGGTTATTTAGAAATACTACAAGAAAATGCAATACCATCGGGGCAACGTCTAATCGGCGAAAATTTTGTATTCATGCAGAACAACGACCCCAAACACTCAGCAGTGATACGTAAAAATTTCTTAAATGAAGAACAAGATAATGGCACTTTACACATAATGACATGGCCGCCGCAAAGCCCCGATCTAAACCCCATCGAGCTGTTATGGGAAGAACTAGACAGGAGGATCCGAAAAGTATGCCCTACCTGCATAGGCCACCTGTGGAACATTTTACAAGAGGAATGGACTAATATGCCAAATAGAGTCTTTGAGAAACTAGTGGAGCGGATGTCTCGGATTGTGAAAGCTGTTCTTCGCGCAAAAGGGAGTTTCTTTGATGAACGGAATGTTTAAGAAATTTTTGTTTATTTTACGTTAGAATTACTTTTTTTTTACTTTTATACTTTAATTTTAATCGCTATTAATAAAATGCAATAAAAATTTTAAGTTTTGGAAAAATCTCGTTTTTTTAATATTTATTTGTGTGTCCGAACTAATATGGACGGTAGTGCATATTGCAAAACGTTTTAGGCAGTAACCACAGTCTTTTCAAGTTGTGGTGTTGAAATTTACAACATCCACCTTAGCTGTTATCGGTGCGTCCCGAGAACTGAAGAAGTTATCGGTTCACAGATGTTTTAGTTAGGTTACGCTCTTAGTCCGGCACGGTATGTAGAGTGCAATTACGTTTATACCAAGCACGATTCAAAATTCAACTTCCATATTCTTTCGTGGGTAACCAAATGGTGTCCGCCCCGTGATGTCATGCGCTTCCGAATATGTACACATACACTGAACATGTTGCCCATTTGTATATAAGTCCGCGTCTTACAGCTCTGCGAATTTAATAATATCTTAAAAGTAAAACTGGTGGAAGAAACGGAAAAGTTTCGTTCGCGAAATTCCTCATAAAATACAGCATTACGATGCCGTGGGTGTTCTAGCCATTTCGTATTCAATAATTGTCGGACAATTTGAACTTCACTTCAGCTTACGTAACTGTTTCCCATCCTACACAATGCTAGAGGTGTATAATAATGTAACGCTGCGTCCTGTATACAATATTGGTTGTATGTACTATTGTGTCGTAAAGAACTGATTCGGTCTCTCAAAAAATTGCTTTTAAACATCGTATATACGAATAAATTTAATCCCGTTATTAATGAGATTTTCATCGAATGAGGGGGCCATCGCATTCGTAAATGTCCATTTTGCAGAACAAGATACTTATTATTTGAACGGATTAAAGAAATATTAAAGAATATTTATAGACTTACAACGAGACTGTGTTGGGAAATAAAACTGAACTTGGCAAAAAATAATGATTTCTGTGAATTCCCTATTTCACATCAATTGCGCATTACTTATCAGCACAACAGTACCAATGCAAACGTCGAACATGTCGTGGAAGCCGGAGAATACGATGAAGAACGAAACAAAGCAGCACATTCGTAATAGGCTGCCGCTTTTATATAACTTACGAGAATAAACATTATTGCGTGTTGTACCTTATTTGCGTTTGATGTACAGACGTACAATGTATGGGCTATTGCTGCGTTTTAAATTCGCCTGAAGTCGTAATTCTTACGGATGACAATGTTCGTAGGTTTAGACGACGGTTGTAAATTTTCAGAGCGTGCCCGGTTTCGTACGCGTGGAAAATTTATTAATGCGAAGGGAAGAACGCTCAATGACGTCCGTGGAATCATTTTGAACGCATTTCGCGTTGTAGAAAAGAAAAGTACATTACATCATGTGCGTGGACATAGTTTTAGCGTTACTAAACAGTTAATATGCCATCGCGAAGACAAAACTGTGTTACTGGCTTTCCCACGCTGTATTTTACGTATATTTTAGCGGTTTTAAATTATTCTAAATTTCAACTTCATCTGTGCTTGACCTTGCTAGTTATTTTATTTACTTGGGGAATAAGATGTAGCGTCGCAAATCATGTGTTACTGTTGAGGCTTCTTAACGTTTTAGTTTCATTTTTTTTTTTAATAAATTCGTTACTTTAGTCATTTTATCTTGTAAATTCATCATTCTATTCTTTTATTTTGCAAATTTAATACAATTAACACCGCGTTCGAGTATCAGTTAGAGAATCACCGCGGAGAAAACGCATAGTAGAAATATGCCTGTCTTTTGTTGGAGTGCACGAAATACAACGATTATCATTTGTCGATCCTTCGCTAATGTGTAATGCAACGTTCAGATTCGCACGATGTGTAGTTTTCGTATTTGTCGCTTCTGTTGGAGGCAGCAGCATACTAGAGATGGTATAGCAAATGCGATAAATAACGGAAATATCTGGGTAGTTGTCTTCAGCTAAATTCTACTGCCCCCGCCGGTTGTAGAATCACCAATGTTACCAAAGGCAAAAATAATTTTAATAATGCGAACATATTAAAAATGTATCAAAAGAGATCGCTCTCTATCGTCTAAACTTCAAATCTATCAAGTTCCTTTATCGGTTTTAAAATAAAACATGTCGCTTATTGTAATTAGAAAACAAAAAATCAGCAAAATAACTAACCATTAACGCTCTAAACATACAGGAACATTTTCCATTCTCAAATGAATTGAATATCCAACCATTTCGAAACAGGTACACTGCCGTTCAGAGAAGTTCGGTCGGTTAGTAAAAAACATGAAAATGTTACAGAAACAAACGAAACTAAAAACAAAATGCAATTTTATTGTATGTACAGGTAAAAAAGACAAAAATAAATAAATAAAAAGTTATTCTGGCCTAATATAACATACTGAACATTATTTTTTTTTTCATCGAAGAAACCTCCTTTGCTGTTAATCACGGCTCGAACTATTCTAGGCATTCTTTCGATAAGTTTTGTTAAAACGGATCGTGGAATATTAATCCATTCATGTTGCAGAATATTCCATAAATGTTCTTGTGAAGTTGGGCATATTTTTCGGATCCTCCTGTCCAGTTCATCCCACAACAACTCTATCGGGTTCAAATCTGGGCCTTGTGGGGGCCATGTCATTACTTTCAGGGTGTGCTGTTCTTCTTACTCCTTTAGATAGTTCTTACACACTAACGCAGTGTGTTTTGGGTCGTTGTCACGCACGAATGTAAAGTTACGGCCTATTATACGCAATCCTGATGGCACTGCATGATTCTGGAGTATTGCAAAATAATTTTCCTTCCTCATTACACCCTGCACTCTGCATAAATCTCCCGACCCAGCAAAGGAGAAACGTCCCCACACTAACACTGAACTACGCCCTTGCTTCACTGTTGGCACAATGCAGTCCGCGATCACTTTTCGGTTTTAGATCTTCGGACATAAACTCGTCGATTTTGCCCAAAAACCTCAAACTTTGACTCGCCACTCCAAAGCACGTGTTTCCAATCATTTAACGACCAATGTAGATGAGAACGGGCCTACTGTAGCCGTTTTGCTCTGTTTCCCTGACGTAATAAGGGTTTTCGAATGGCAATGCGTCCATGAAGGTCCGCTTGTTAAAGTCGACGTTTTACCGTACTCGCCGAAACTTGTTCTTCACGGCCGCGATTGACTTCGGCTGCTGTTTGTGGCGCTATTAATTTTCTATTGCGTTTGCTTAATAATACAATTCTCAAATCTTCAGCTTTTGTTGTTTTCCTAGATGCTCCGGGACGAACGCGATTTTCTATAGTTCCAGTTGTCCGATATCGCTTTATGATGTTATTTACTGTTGAACTTCACATATTTATTTTTTTCAGCAATTTGTCGCCCCGAATATCCTTCTTCAAACAGCGTAATAATGCGTGAACGTTTTTCTACACTGGTAGGCTTGCCACGTGCCATTTTGAAATGAATTTTCTTAAAACTTTTGCGCAAAAACGACAGATGCACACCAACACACGTTCAACAGTAAAATGAAGCAAATTTATATCTTTACGCCCGTGATAAATAAACAAGAGTGATGCTGCGGTATATTTCCTAAACGTATTGTTCGTGAATAATCCCCAAACGACCCGTTTCAAAAGATCAGTACTTCCGAAAAATTCTTGGAATGATAATAAAATGGACTTTATTGTGGTCGTCGCAATATTTCCACTTTACATAATAATTTATGGCTTTAATCCCTTAGAAAAGAGTGCATGCTTAATATTTTTCTAATTTTATGTATTAATAATTGTATACAGTGTGATATAATAGATTTTTATTGTATGACCGAACTTCACTGAACGGCAGTGTACATATGCATATCGCATGCTTTATGATATGTTTTCCTATTCTACACACAAAATGTACGTATAGGTAGGTGCCTGTCAACAACTTCTCGCTTAATAGAATCCGCATTATTTGCGTGAATAACCACGTTTGTTCCACTTTAACGCTATATACCTACAACCGTTCAACCACTTAGAGTAGTTATTACGACCAGTACTACTACCACTGCCTATGCCATTACAACTACAACACGATCGCGCCGCCTTATCTGAATAGAATTATTGTCGTGTTAACAGTGCTCAAATACAATCGTTCGAGTTTTCTGGCTCTTATTGCTTTTCAGTGCCTACTACGGCTATCTGGAATTATTTTATACGTGTATATACTGCGTGTTCCACTAGGATGTCGGCCTAAATACCATTTCAAACAAGTTCGCATTTCTTTAATTCGACTAAAAAATGCCTACCACATTTATCAACCGAAGCGGTGCGTAATTAAGTTTTTTAATGAAGCATTTAAAATCATAATTAACCCTGCAACTTTTAGTAGCTAATTTAAAATTTGCTGTTGACCCTATAAGCTACTTGAAATTTTTAAATATTTTCATTAAATTTCCCTTTGCCACCTCATCAATTATCAAAAACTATTTTCCCATCACTATAGCTACTATAATTTCCAAGATATCGCCGGTTCCCATTCTTAGCGGAACACGCAGTATACATACATATGTTGAACGCGTAAAGCTCTTAGCTGGTTAGCTTTCAATTGCGTTCGAATTTAATTACGATGGTATCTAGATTTGAGCAGTTCAGCTGGTTAGACGTGATGTCACGATTACGGCTCGTTAATTGCTTTTTAATATTTAATTACGGGATCGAGTAACGGTACAGTTGATACAATTGTTGTTATAGCCTCTCGTTTATCTTTCTAAACAATATTAATGGCGTTTTTTTTTATTGGAGCCTGAACCAGCGGCCCATTTAATCCGTAACGTTAACAAGGGATTATTGAAAAAATCGTGCATATCAATAACATAATTTGGACGGAACGACTTATAATAGTGTCTGATGCGTCAATAATGAGAAGGCTTACTGTTGGGCTTTCTCCTGTGTTTATAAAATTTCTTTTTATTTCTTATTAAGCGACTTCAATTGTGCTCTACGTACTCTCGCGATTTTTGGACAATTATTGGCGTTTCGTTCATATTACCATTGCAACACCTTTCAGATGTTTCTCTATTGTTTTTTTTTTTTTTGTAAGAGGGTTGGCCTTTTAGTTTTGCTATAGATGTGTAAAGGTCGCCTCCAATGAAAGGCGTTGAAATTTTTACAACAATAATGTATTTAATAGAAGTACAATCTATTAACTTGAATTGAGTAGTAGGGATCTTCGAGATCTGCACAAATAAATTACAATTAATTGTTTCCAATTGTTCGATTTTTTACAGTTTTTTTTTCACATCGTACCAATTACTTAAAAGATCTTTCAACTGTCAAACATTAACGTCAGATTTATTGAGCACTAATTGTCAGTTCCATTATAAACCATAACTTTCTTAAATTGGTACACAAGAGGATAAGTATTGAATTACCTGTCTTTGTAAATAAACGTCAGTTGGCTTCAATATGTGCAATGAATATTTAATCGCTCTACTTCATGGTAATTATTAACTCTATTATAAATCATGACTTTCCTAAACGGACGCAGAACCAGAGGTAGCCAAAGATAAGCGTTGTGTTACTTGTTTTTGCGCGTATACGTCAATTAGATTTAGTACGTGCAATAAATTTTTAATTGCGTGCGTGTATGTGTATGTTTTTCGTTCTTTTGTGGGCATATGTTGGTTTTATGTTTTATATACGCGTCAATACGGCGTACGAGGTTGAAGTTTTCGTATCGTAAAAATAACAATTACATCTAACGTTTAAATACGACATCCTTTGTGCCTTCACCACCTGTACAAATATAAACGCTTTTCGAATGTCGTAAATCCGCGAGTGCGATGTTACGCGGCGGATTCATTAGGCTATCATACTATGCCGGTTTAATTGGTTAATTTACAATATTTACATTCCATTCTACTGTAGCATAAATGTCATAGAAACCACTGTAATTATGTCGTTACTGACGTGCAGTAAATCCCACCTGCTAATGACGCCAGAAAATGCATTTTGCGTGCTATACCTTTTACATTCTAGCAATGGCCAGCGCGTATTATGTTGAAGGATGTGATTTTTGTCAAGTGTAAGATAGATTGCGGTCACGATAGTAGCAAATTACCAAAAATACATATTGCACCAAGATTGTCTTAAATCTATTAATTTACCAAGAAATAACAAATAGTTGGGAAGTAGACTACAAGAAAATTCTGATAAGAATAAGAGGCCACATAAGAAATGAGCAAATCAGAGGAATCGGTTGCGGAAACAGTTGGGGGTAAGTAGCTTCAATAGTTCGCCCATCTAGTGCGAGTGTCCAATAAAAGAATAGTTAAAATTGTGTGGGAAAAGCGTGTAGTTAAAACCTTCGGAATTAGCGGACTCAGTTGACGAAAATAAAGGAGCAGCACAGAAAGAAAAATGCTCGTTGCCTACCTACAATTAACAATTAAACAAAATATTACCTCACAATTCTTCTGTAATTTACATAATTATTTGAGAGTTTGAGTTTTAAGAAAATTTACTTCAAAATGGCACGTGGCAAGCCTACCAGTGTAGAAAAACGTTCACGCATTATTACGCTGTTTGAACAAGGATATTCGGGGCGACAAATTGCTGAAAAAATAAATATGAGAAGTTCAACAGTAAATGACATCATAAAGCGATATCGGACAACTGGAACTATAGAAAATCGTGTTTGTCCTGGAGCATCTAGGAAAACAACAAAAGCTGAAGATTTGGGAATTGTATTATTAAGCAAACGCAATAGAAAATTAACAGCACCACAATTAGCAGCCGAAGTCATGGAAGTTCATGGACGCATTGCCATTCGAAAACCCTTATCACGTCGGGGCAACAGAGCAAAACGGCTACAGTGGGCCCGTTCTCATCTAGATTGGTCGTTAGATGATTGGAAACACGTGCTTTGGAGTGACGAGTCAAAGTTTGAGGTTTATGGGCAAAATCGACGAGTTTATGTCCGAAGATCTAAAACCGAAAAATGATCCCGAACTGCATTGCGCCAACAGTGAAGCAAGGGCGTAGTTCTGTGTTAAAATATGCCCAACTTCACAAGAACATTTACGGAATATTCTGCAATATGAACGGATTAATATTCCACAATCCCTTTTAACAAAACTTATCGAAAGAATGCCTAAAATAGTTCGAGCGGTGATTAACAGCAAAGGAGGTTTTTTCGATGAAAAAAAAATATAATGTTCAGTATGTTACATTAGGCCAGAATAACTTTTTATTTATTTATTTTTGTCTTTTTTACCTGTACATACAATAAAATTGCATTTTGTTTTTAGTTTCGTTTGTTTCTGTAACCTTTTCATGTTTTTTACTAACCGACCGAACTTCTCTGAACGGCAGTGTACACGTGCGTAGATATAGGAAGGTTTTGATGACTCCCAAACTGATGTTTTTAATTAATTTTTAATTAATAATTTAAAAAATTAAAAAGAACTAGATCAAGAAGTGAAAGGAAGCTGGTAATACATTTAGGAGGAAAACTGATCAAGTTCCTCATCATTTCCTCTATAGATGTTGAGGAAAACCATTTGTAGCCCAAAACACCCTCAGATTGCTTGGTTTGATGAACACTAATTTTATTATAAACGTTATAGATTTTATTGCGTAAAAGATATTAGTTTTAATGAGTATTACTTCAATCAATTTAATAATACGTAGGTCTCAAATAATTCCAATTACTTTTAATTTAATTTTATGACCGCAGCCAATATCTTCCTGCATTATTAACATTTTATTACACAAATCTCAACCGTACGATAAATTCAATATCTCTTCCATGATACTAATACCCCATTTTTCGTCCTTATAGCCAATTAGTCGATATAATTGCCATAATGTCCTACAAAACAAAACATCGAAAAAACCGTCTGATATATCGATATAATTAATACGATATTTACAAGTAGTCAATTGGGATTGGGCAATTATTTAATTAATCGCGGTAAGCAAAGCGAAGGCTGTCGACATATCTTTCTACACATAGCTGTGATACTTACATATTATGTACAATTGCGCAATACGACCGACGTTCGCTTTAAAAATTTACTATCGGTGTGGGATCGTAAAATTTCATAAAAATAATTTATTAAAAAATTTTAATTATTGGAATATTAAAGTTATACTCACTTCCCAATCGTAAAATCTTCTACATCGCAACCTTGCGGGATTCCTGTTAATAGATAATAAGCTAAACGTGATGATGATAAATTATTAGAAGGTGGAGAAACTCATTTGCAACTAAATGCAATGGTCACTTGAATATAAAATAGTCAAATGGTTGATATATTTTGTATTGACAAAAGTGTGCGCACAAGAATAGCTATTAATACGACTAACAAAAAAAGAAACTAAGAAAAACGGAGAAGATAAGAATACTAAATTTTTAACAAATTGCTTTATTAGACCAAATTTAATGCGGAATGGTCCTTGTAAGATCAAGTATACTTTCAGGCAACAAATTCTTGTCATCAAGTGCTAAATGCTCTCTTGCTGGCAAATTTTTTTTTAACTAATTAATGTTGGTCGTTAGATCTACTATCCAACTCATTAGCGACTACGATGTGCTTTCTGAACCAAGCAGGGTTCCTTTTTAGTTTAGATCCTAGTATTTGGGAAAAATCTTTGGGACGTCCTAAATTTCTGAGTAAATCATTCAGCTTTCCTTACGAAAACAGTTGAGCTACAGATTTAATTTGAAGATTAAGGTTGAAAAATACATTAGTCTTTGTACTAGCCAAAGTTTCGTCATCTTCCTCATCATCATTGACACTTTTCGTTCCATAGGTGTAGGAATACTAGCATGGGCTACTAGCTTTATTGGCGACTCAATATTTGAATACGCAGCGTGTTTGAAATGTCGCAAACGCAAAAATAACAATCGTCTGTGTGATTCTTGGCAAAGGATAGAGCTGTCCTTGGTCCTTTAATCCGGTGCTTTGGACCTTCTTCGCAATTCTTACAAACAACATGGGTTGGCCTCGTTGTTTTAGTTTCCAAGTTTTAGATACGCATTTTTAGTCAGTTATAGTTCTATTGCACTTTTTCACAATAACGTTACCACAAAGACAACAAAAAACAATAGGCTTATTTTTGTAACGTTGACGGTACATTTTCGAAACAAATTACTCTCATTAACAAGTACTAAGCTTGTCATTTAAGCGCTACGTATTAAAGTAAATGTAGGCTATTCAAAGCTTTGACTTATAAACATATTTCTCCCTATTCAGAGATTCCTCGTCGGAATTCCCCCGCGTGTTATTTATAGATTATTTCGAATATGGGAATCTTCCGTTGGTATTTTACCTAATAATAGCCTTGCTTCTCATATAAAGGCAATTTTTAGCAAACACCAGCAAATTATTATTAAATGAATGGACGCGTTTCGCTGTTTACGGCTCATCGGCACAGCTTTACGAGCTGGAAGTAGGAAAATTGGTGAATTTTCATCTAATCGAATCCTGCTACCCTCGCAGCGTTGTTTCTTGTGTTCTATTCTGTAGAGGTCCGTTAATTTCGCCAATTTTAATTGATCAGAATCTCTTAGTTTACATAGTCTTATTAGTACTTGTTAAATTATTAGTTTTATATTAAAAAAATTATGATTGTGTAGAGAAAAAAGGACTGCGTGTGATAGATACAAGAGACGATTGGATTGGTTATTAATACGTCGAGACTAACTTAAAGAAGTAAAAATTAACATTTCATAGAATTAACCCAGCTAATCATGAAATAGAGTTAAAATATCACCCAATTATTTTTTTTAACATCTTTACTTCGCCTATTGTAAAGGATGCTACTGGTGCATTAAAATGTAAGAAGTCAACTTGAGGTAAATAATGAAAAACAAATTTTTACTGAGCAAAAATTCTCTAACCGTTATTCTGCAATGCTAAAATAATAATTACCATTATTCCATAAATACGCTTGCTTTCCCGTTGCAAGCAACAGATGTTAAGTTTGGTTTTTCAAAGCGATTATCTATTTGATTAAACAATCGCGTAAGCGATTACAAACGGTAGAATACACGGATCGTATCTACCAGGAACACCTTGAAGATTATGAGATAAAAAAAAAAAATAGAAAGAAACAATATTTACCATATTTACTCTGCTAATGATGCATAAACGTATTATTATGAATGTCAAGCGAACAATAAAACCTAGTCTTAATCAATTTCAATCTTTATTTTATTAGCATCCAGCGGTTTATTACGGGAATCTATTTGCAGAGAGTATGGAATTCTCCCGAGGCTCAACTTGGAAATTGCTTCGGAACAATTGCCTTACATGTATACGTATGGATATGTAGACAATACTTCGCGTTTATTATACACACATAAGCGTAACTGTACTTAAACAATCGACTTGGAATAAGTGATGTTTATAATAACGATGACTTATCGCAGCTTTGAATCGCTCCGGAGTTTCCATTTAATAATAATAAAGTATCAGGAGTTATTAAGATCAACTCTTGTATTTTTATTACACACTTATTACCTTATGGAATCATTCATTGCGTGTATTAGATCATAAAAATAAATCTGTTGCTGTTATGCTTATGTTCTGCGGCGAACAAAAAGTCATATTTTACAAGAATTTATTGTTTTGTTTATACAAGAAAGCGCTCCGGCTCTTAACGCAATTGCAGATGACGTGGCGGTGGCATTGTGCTCTTACATTGTAATACACGATTTTGTACCTTGAATTAATTAAGTGCAATAAGTGAGGATTAAAGGTGTTATATAAATTGTTTTATTTATTCTTGAAATGTTAAGATATACAGCGGCTTACTTTATAAGTAAATGATATTAGTAAATCTATTAATATCGTTTAATTTCTTTGCATAATCCTATTTTATGGTTTACAATAATTATAATAAGTGCTTGCCTAAGCCTTCATTACGTGAATTTAATTCAGCAATTAGAAAATGTGAATGGTTGAAGGTGTTTTCAATTGTGGAGCTCACGTTTTTCCGATCTTTAGATAGATTCACCTTCTTCACTTACAGGGGAACATATCGATGGAGAGCTATGTTATAATCCATAAAGCTGAAATAGCAACATTGCTGAGGAATATTGAAGAAGTAGACAAGGTAATTAATCCGTTGGATAATTAAGTAGTGCTAAACGCGCTATAGACTCCACGCAAGCAAAGCTATAACTGGTACGGGACCGCATTCAACCGACTAGGTAGCCAGGCTAAGACGGCTCAAAGCAAATAAACCAGTTCAAGTAAGCTTGTCAACTGCTATCGAAAACCAGAGGCTCTCTGCAAACATGGCATACGCGAAGACAAAAATATCAAGATTGATAGAAAAGTATTTCTGGTCAAAAAGTATATGAGCAGGACCTGATAAAGGAAACAATATGCACGTCTTCCCAGGTAGAAAAGAGACCACCATCCGCAAACTGTGCAATTCCGCAAGATTGGCAAGAAGACGGCTCTCGGAACTGGATTTCGGATTATCCAAACGCCGAAACCTCCGTAGAGGGGTCACTCGCAAAGCTATTAGTTTGGGTGAAGAAGGCTAACAGTAAATGATCTAGCAATTGAGGAATCACAATACATTTGAAAAAATCACAGAGGGATGATCTCGTATCAACGCAGAACTAATGCACTAAAAAAAAATTAAGTGAAGCAGCCTCATGCTTCTTTCATCCGTGTTTTGTAAAACACTGTTAAAATAATTCTTCGACAATTTCTTAATCTTTACAGCAGACAAACACATTCTCTTCAAAGCAGATTTTAATTGTAAATCAAACAAATCCAAAAGCGGCGTGTATTGGACGCAGTGAAAATGGAAAACAGGAAACTATTCCGCTTTTAAAATACGATTTGCAACATCGCAAATCCTTTACGCAACCATCAACTGCATTATTCAGGATTAGTAAACAACAGAAGCGAACGGCGTTTTGCTCAAATTCCCGTATCTCACGCCGCATTCGATGACTAACCGTTACGCAATAATCCTCTTCCCTCGGCAAATTCGCATCTATCGCGTATGTTCTTTCCGATGAGAAATCCCGTTTATTAAGAGGCAAAGGCGAGGATATGACCTTCCGCGAAATTAAAACGAATTGCATAAAGCGATCAACGTAAACTCAGTACGTGTATGCATATATGATTGGTTAATTAATTAGACGGATTCGTGTACGATTGCGAAACTACTAGGCTAGGGTTTTCCATTATCTTAAATTGAGTACTTTCTGCTCATTTATCTTAGTAATTTTCTACTAATGTTAATTTAAAAGTATTAATTTTTTAAATTTTTTTCCGAACTATAACGTTATGCTAGGGTTTACCGTCCAACATCATCTCAAAGTGTCACCCTTGCGAATCTGCAACCTTGGAATGTTAGGGTGGAAATTTCTCAGATTACCTTCGTACACTATCGCTCATGGAGTTACTTGGGAGTTCAGTTCCCTTTTTTTGTACGTGTGGTAAGCAATCCAACGAGGTTTAGCTATTAAACTTGTTACAATCGCAAGAGCCTAGTTATTCATTATAAAGGATTACGCATCTCCTAACATGCAAATGGCGACTCGAGATTGTACCGAATCATTTAGAGAAACTGCCACCGTCGCTGGCTCTGGTCTGGAACTTACAACTTTTGACACGCCGCTGTCAGAAGCAGATTCTGTTTATTCTTACACAAACTCATTGTTTAGAGAACTTTAAAGAGTTTAACTCTTATATCCTTCTGGAGAACGTTGTCACACACACATTGAAAATTGAAAAAATTAATTAGTCATTTAAATCGTGTGAATGTAACTGTTGCCACTTAAATTATATTATAACACGACAACAATGTAATTATTATTTACTACGCAGTTAATTACACTATCAATACAGCAAATTGATTTACACCTGTAACTATTAACTAATTGTCTGCTTATCTCTTGCGAAACAAATTGACATAATGAGTACAGTAATTTCTTAATACAACCTTCGTCGCTACTGTAGCAGGTATCTTGCGTATATACGTACAGACTTAACAGGTAGCAGCGGATTTCCTGTTATATTGAAAATAAGTATTTGACGGCACAGAAGAAACTTGATGGGAATTAATCAACGTTATCGGCTATTTTTATATTCGTCTATTTTTAACTCGTCTTTAATATGTTCGCGCCTACATGTCCGGCGAAATTGTACCGGAGGATATGAAAGTGATTAAGCAATCGTCGAGTACTTGATAGAGGAGGATTTGTTCTTTTTTTTCTTTCGTAATTGTTAACTTTTAACGTCCAGCAACTTGCGCTCCGGTCCTATCAGAGGAAAAATTTTTTCTACAGCTTTTTCGATTCCCTATTTGTCCCCGAGATTTTATTAGGTAATTATATTTCCAGCCAACGATGATCCCAACCAAACTCTATAACTGTTCCTTACCAAACTCTTCGAGTTTCATCCGGTCTTAAACATCGCACCGATACCAACGTGCGATAGGACCCAATACCTTGTGGCCGAATTGAGAGACGGCAGCTATTCTAAGCGTGAGTCATTTAAATTCTTTCATGTACACTTATTGTTTAGAAACATCATCAGCGCCAAGTCGACTTCGACCAGACTTCGCACCTGGAATATCAAATCGTTTTCCCCCGATTGAGAGGTCGTGTGTAGATAATTGAAATGGCCGTAGCGGCGGGCGGAGATCCGCCGAGGCCCGCGGTCGCCAGCTCTCTCACATCGATGAATCGAATAGCGCTTGAATGAAGCCACTTAATACGTGTGTACTTCGTTCGGCGATGATTTGTTGCGGTAAATGCGTATGCATGTGTAAATCGCAATTAATACATTAATCAATGGAATGATACTGTCGACTACTGCTAATAAGGTAGCGGTAGTGAGCGGAACAAAAGGCTTCATTGTTAATTATAGTATTTGCTTTTAATGTCTTAATCATTGTATATACGAAAGAATTTAATTGCGAAATTAATCAACGCTGTTGCGATGAAAATCTTCAGGTAACTCTTAGTAAAGCTTTTACTATCGGATGTGCTTGTTGGTGTTATTAAGTATTAATTGGTCGGAGGGGCAAAATTAGTATAAGGAATCTTCAATGAGTTTGGAAGTTTCTTTAGTTGAAGTCAATGCATATACACTGCCGTTTAGAGAAGTTCCGTCGGTTATTAAAAAACATGAAAAGGTTACAGAAACAAACGAAACTAAAAACAAAATGCAATTTTATTGTATGTACAGGTAAAAAAGACAAAAATAAATAAATAAACAGTTATTCTGGCCTAATATAACATACTGAACATAATTTTTTTTTTCATCGAAAAAACCTCCTTTGCTGTTAATCACCGCTCGAACTATTCTAGGCATTCTTTCGATAAGTTTTGCTAAAACGGATTGTGGAACATTAATCCATTCATGTTGCAGAATATTCCGTAAATGTTCTTGTGAAGTTGGGCAAAGATTAATAACAAATCTCTTTTAATGTTTTTAGTACTGATTTTCTTTATATCTCTACCCCACGCGCGGCTAAAGTGCGTACCGTTCCATGAATTTTAATTCCACATTTAAGTGTAAATCATTGATTAATATTATACATTTTATAGCCGTCTATCTTAATGAGATTTTCTTATTCATTTAGCCATAATTCCGAAAACGATTACATACCATTTAAACTTATCTAAATACGTTTGACACGTTCATTAAGCGAATAAAATCGCCGAATATATTTATTATAGACGCGCTAGCGGCCGTAATGAACGAAATAATCGTAGAAAGGCAATATCCTTCGTCGTAAAGAGCCGGTATCTACTGTACGGTACGTATCTAGTTGCTATATGACGAAATTATGTATCCAATTAACTTTATTCCAGTTTCCACAGATTCTATTCATAAGAACGAAGGGACGGAATAGATGAAAAAGGAAGATTTAATAGATATTAACCGCGATCGCGATCATTAATCATTTGTTTTAAAGCGTCGCTCGAAAAATACCGTATTTAATGGACGCGAATTTGCATATCGTAATTAGAATGCGTATTATTTCTATCTCTAATCCGCTACGTTCGATTACGCTGCGAATCTTCGATATTTTCGATCGATGCAGGTTCGTTTACGTGCATACTTACACATATTACGCTTGTACTTGTTAAGTATTCCGCCGATGTGTGCCTGGATTATATAACTCGGCGTTCTTGAAAATTTGCTGTTTCGTTGAAACAGAAGCGTGGTTAGCAATCGAATGAAATCCGAAGAATTCGGACGATAAGATGCTTATAACGATTTTGCTATGCGGAAAGATTTGGTAAAAGACCGTTTGTACAGTTGGCTTCAATAAAAATAATCTAATTTTGTTAATGGTTAGAATATATGTTATCAGATAATTTTAATTCTTTTTTAATGTACACTGCCGTTCAGAGAAGTTCGGTCGGTTGGTAAAAAACATGAAAAGGTTACAGAAACAAACGAAACTAAAAACAAAATGCAATTTTATTGTATGTACAGGTAAAAAAGACAAAAATAAATAAATAAAAAGTTATTCCGGCCTAATATAACATACTGAACATTCTATTTTTTTTTCATCGAGAAAACCTCCTTTGCTGTTAATCACCGCTCGAACTATTCTAGGCATTCTTTTGATAAGTTTTGTTAAAACGGATTGTGGAATATTAATCCATTTATGTTGCAGAATATTCCGTAAATGTTCTTGTGAAGTTGGGCATATTTTTCGGATCCTCCTGTCCAGTTCATCCCACAACAACTCTATCGGGTTCAAATCTCGGCTTTGTGGGGGCCATGTCATTACTTTCAGGGTGTGCTGTTCTTCTTGCTCCTTTAGATAGTTCTTACACACTAACGCAGCGTGTTTTGGGTCGCTGTCATGCATGAATGTAAAGTTACGGCCTATTATACGCAATCCTGATGGCACTGCGTGATTCTGGAGTATTGCAAAATAATTTTCCTTCCTCATTACACCCTGCACTATGCATAAATCTCCCGTCCCAGCAAAGGAGAAACATCCCCACACTAACACAGAACTACGCCCTTGCTTCACTGTTGGCACAATGCAGTTCGGGATCACTTTTCGGTTTTAGATCTTCGAACATAAACTCGTCGATTTTGCCCAAAAACCTCAAACTTTGACTCGTCACTACAAAGCACGTGTTTCCAATCATCTAACGACCAATCTAGATGAGAGCGGGCCCACTGTAGCCGTTTTGCTCTGTTGCTCCGACGTAATAAAGGTTTTCGAATGGCAATGCGTCCATGAAGGTCGGCTTGTTGAAGTCGACGTTTTACCGTACTCGCCGAAACTTGTTCTTCACGACCGCGATTGACTTCGGCTGCTATTTGTGGCGCTGTTAATTTTCTATTGCGTTTGCTTAATAATACAATTCTCAAATCTTCAGCTTTTGTTGTTTTCCTAGATGCACCGGGACGAACACGATTTTCTATAGTTCCAGTTGTCCGATATCGCTTTATGATGTCATTTACTGTTGAACTTCTCATATTTATTTTTTCAGCAATTTGTCGCCCCGAATATCCTTCTTCATACAGCGTAATAATGTGTAAACGTTTTTCTACACTGGTAGGCTTGCCACGTGCCATTTTGAACTAAATTTTCTTAAAACTTTCGCGCAAAAACGACAGATGCACACCAACACACGTTTAACAGTAAAACGAAGCAAATTTATATCTTTACGCCTGTGATAAATAAACAATAGTGATGCTGCGGTATATTTCCTAAATGTATTGTTCGTTAATAATCCCCAAACGACCCGTTTCTAAAGATCGGCGCTTCCGAGAAATTCTTGGAATGATAATAAAAGGGACTTTATTGTGATTGTCGCAATATTTCTACTTTACATAATAATTTATGGCTTTAATCCCTTAGAAAAGAGTGTACGCTTAATATTTTTCTAATTTTATGTATTAATAATTGTATACCGTGTGATATAATAAATTTTTATTGTACTTGAACTTCACTGAACGCGGTACGAGGTGTACCTTTAAAATATTTCCTTTCTTTATCTATACGCCTCTCGATATGGATCTCCCACCTTTCTGAATTTTTTTGTTTCTGTAGTAGTGTATGATTATTTATAACGTCTTTATTATTGTTTTGAATTGAAGATCTTGTCGGAAATTATTGTTACCGTACAACGAAAAAAATTGAAAAGCTAAAATGATTTTTCTTACCTCAAGAGCTCTTCTCTTTTCGCACGAAGCACTTTACTTAATCCATATTCTACTAAAAGGACTATTATGGCACTGCGAAACCTCATACAATTACAAGACCCGACGGCGTGCGTTTCAGCATCTTTCCGAAGAAAAATCACCGATGTATAAAATTGCATCTGACTACCGTCTTTATCGCGCCTCGATGAGATTACGCTGTAAGCTGTTTAGTTTACGATACGTACTTCATTGTGGCGAAACGTTAATCTGTCCGGATTAGAATCAATACTATCATCTCCCGTAATACCTTCTTAATACTTTTCCTCTTTCTACATGTATATACTCTAACCATCAACGCCAGATGGTCTCTACTACTTCCTTATTGGAGCACTACGTTCGAAGTGTATAATGCGAAAGGAAAAAAGATCCGAGATCTTAAGCATCAAGCCGAGCGGAACAAAGATCCACCAAACAATAATTTTTACTGTCGGTAGGTAGCTGGCGTCTCTCGCTTTAATCGAATTAACGGCGAATTCTGAAGTAAATCGTTATTGAATTAAGAGCGACCGGATGAATTGGTGAAAAGGCTGAGAGCTGTTGCATGCTTTAATTTAATTAAATGACTTATGATGGATTATAATTGAAAAAAAAGGCGGGATATTCTGTGGATTAAGGCAGATGTTATGGACGATAGGAAGTTTTCAAGTAAACATTCTATTTGAAGGTGGATCTATCGCAGAAGAAAACATTCTAAATTTGATATATATATGCGTGTATACAGGATGATTTATATTAAGGGCGCACCATTGGTAATTCCTTTATTTTTGAAGCTCCGGATCGGTCAAATTTATGTTGAGTTCGAACATTTAAAAGGCGCGTATTGCTTTTTCTCGCAGGAACCGTTAAAATCTTACCGCGACCGTAACGAGTATTATTTGCAAATTTCATTCAATTAATTATAATTTATACGCCTCGGATGTCAAATATGAATGCAAATTTCATAAACAACCTTTTCAATCAGCGATATGAATACAATAATTATCCGCTTATGAATTTAAATCGATCCCCGTTGCTGGAGATATATGCACATAAATATATGCGAGAGGAAAATATCGCGATCGTGCGTTATTTTTTCTCTTTCCTTTCTTTCGTCGAAACGGCGGCGAAGTTTCTCTTTTTATTCGTCGCCTTTAGACGTAACATATGCATTTAACCTAGCTTGTTAATAATAAAATAGTGGAGAGAAGGCAACGTTCAGTGGGGGGAAACGGAGCGCTTCGTGATTATGCAAAATAAGACGTTTCGCAAAATCGTCTAGGTCTTTCGTAATTCACCGATTAAAAAGTAGATTGTTGCATTGTATTTGCCGCATTTAACAGCGCTATTACTACGCACCGTAGTTCACTAAACAATGGAATTCCCGGATGGCCGGTAGAGTAAAGAAAATTATTCATATGCGTTTGATTCGGACATCCTGTTTTCTTCTTTCTTCTCATTTGATTTATTCAGTCCTGGTTGATAGAGTATATTTCAATAGAGAATGATAAGGGAGTGCAGTCGAATGTAACTGTTCTCCTATCCAACATTTTGCATGCTTTACTAAGTACAGTACAAATACTTACATTACGCCAACAAAGGTTTAAGTTTGAATTACTCAGTTTCATTATGATGTCGTTTGTTTTCTTCTAATCTTAAAGCCTGGTTACCCATACGAAACCGGTTGCCATTTAACATTGCTGTGAAATCACGTCGAGTCAGCGACGTTAATACGTAATTTAATTCTTTCTAATTGCTGCAAAATTAGACTCAAAAAGCCCTTAATATTTTTGTACTAAGCGAATATGCTCTATTGAAAGGAACTGTAGTTAGTAGCTCCAAATACTTAATATTTTTATTGTAAAACAGCAATTATTTTTTTGTAATTAGGATTAGATGCACGTAATAACTTCATGGTTTGCGTTTCCTAATTGATTTGGTTTTGCAGAAGAATATATGAGGAGGAAGTAAATTAACGTAATATAATTTTAAGGATTAAATTAAAAGCAATTGTTCATTTTCTTTGAAATAAAATGCTTTTTTTTTAAGAAAGAAGCGTTGTGTAAACTTTTAAGGACAACTCATTACTTCAATACAAGAGAGACTAATATGAACAATTTTCTGCGTTATGTTAAGTGTTATGTAACTAATATGATAGGAAACACTTGATTTTATTACCCTGAGATGAAAGTACGCTCAACTTTAATTTGCAACTTAATTTGTTGTAAAAGTTCAAGCATAAGATAAATACCATCTAAACATGTAAAGTAACACCAATAATTTAATAAGAAAAAGAAAGGAAAGATTGCTTAGGTAACAGATGAAGGAACAAGCATAGAAAATACACGTATATATACACCTATCATAAAACTTATCGCTGATATTTACCTCGTTAGCGTGGATGCGTGCCACGTTTGACCTCGTTCGTCACTAATCCGATAAAATTATCTCTTAGGTAATAGCGACGAGGATGCATATCTTCTATTACGTTTATGCGAAAATATCTAAATGGTTTTATATAAATTGCCCATTGAATTCGCCGATACGGGATCGGTAAATTGTTAGTCGCGGCTCTCGCTAACCTAACCCGACGCTAAACAAAAAATTTACGCGTTCGTAAGCTCTACGCCGTCGTCGGCAATAAAATTTACAAGCGTTAACCATATTGCAATTTAACAGATTGTTGTTCGTAAAATAAATCAGCCGTGGTGCTTGTCGGCGTTTAAAAGAGCGGTGATATATGCGTTTGAAAGTTTGATGGGATCGTAAATAAAATTCTTTAGGCTGTTGGATAACTGCGGTGATATTTTGAAGAAGAAGGCGATTTTACAGCGATTATTCGGTTATTTGTGGCTTTTTTTTTTTACATGGGTCAGCGACATTTAATCTTATCGAAAGAAGAAAGGTACACAAGTTTACATAATTTCGTGACACTATTCCCTGTACCTGTTTCGTTACTTACTGTTACAAGAAAAATTACGCGTCTGTTGCGCAATTAGTTATCAATACGACCTTCTTCAATAGTTAAAAAATTAACCAAAAATACCTCTATAATAGGTATCAAGCTATTATTATATTGAAGAGATTATTGGTAGATATATATCGTAACAAATTTCTCACCAGCGCCTCCACCAATTTGTTAAAGAACTCCTATGTTTATGACAACTCATTGCTGCTTATATTAATCTTGTTAGCATAGTGCATAGACAAGCCGCAACAGAATACTTCGAGGAGAAATTTTCAAAACAGGGCCCTATCTCTCCAGATATTGTGAGCGTCATAAATATGTGTAGTTTAGGAAATGAGATTTTTTTTGCTTAAGGGATTGTTGGCTGAACTGAATCTAGCATACGTCGTCTGGCTCTCTGAACATTGTCTGCTGGAGGAAGAGACTGTTTGTGCAAGCTGGTTAACTTCTATATACATTGCCGTTCAGTGAAGTTCGGTCATACAACAAAAATCTATTATATCACACTGTATACAATTATTAATACATAAAATTAGAAAAATATTAAGCATACACTCTTTTCTAAGGGATTAAAGCCATAAATTATTATGTAAAGTAGAAATATTGCGACGACCACAAGAAAGTCCCTTTTATTATCATTCCAAGAATTTTTAGTTTCGTTTGTTTCTGTAACCTTTTCATGTTTTTTACTAACCGACTGAACTTCTCTGAACGGCAGTGTACATGAACAGATCTTCAAGGTGCACCGTTTGTTTGAGTAATTCTATAGAAAAAGAGTACACTAGCGCAGTGGTTACCCTTAATAGAGTTATAGCCTGCGTGTATCCCTCATCAGATGATGAATTCCGCTAGAATTACAAGAGACGAAGAGTGCTTTCATATTACTTTGACCCTTATCAGACACATAATATCCAATCAAAAGACCACCCCTACCCAGGCTTCATGGTGTTCCAGGCTCCTCCATTTCTATAAAGCAATTATAAAAGTCTACATTCAACTAACAAGAGACCCCGTAGGATATAAAAACCCTAACAAATAGGATTAAAAACGTTTCCGTGACGTCATCATTATTGGAGGTGTAATACCAAAATCTATTGTGCCCTTGTTCGCTTCTAGGTACGATAACATTAACCATTACCAACACAGAATTTGCATGTCAAACTTTTATCTATTATTACATTGGATATAAATTTTACGACATCGAACGTTATGGAAAGCATAAAACGTATATGGGACGTCGAAGTTACGCAACGTCCACAAAAACAAATATTCGCACGAGTATTCGGAACGAAACGATCGAAGTCGAATTTCAAAACGCCCATTTCGCCTGTTACGGGGCCCCGATTACCCTCTATGGCAGAACTGGGTCGCGGATTCCGACATCAAACCATAGAGATTTTCCGAAAAAATGCCCCAATGTCAATCATTAAACTATATACGCTACAATATTGCTGTTGCGCCGCAAAAAAATCCCATCTATAAATTTAATAGCCGGCTGTTTATTATTTATCGACTCGTTTTAAGTTTATTGGGTTTATGACAGCTGTTGCATCGGCGCGCGCGTAATAAAACCGCTACATATAAAATTAGAATTACCGTAGCCAATTAATTAAGCGCAGAAACACTGTTAGGTTGAGGTTTGCGAAGTTCGCGTACCTACAACTAATATATATCTGCCACTTCGTATTTTAAGTGACCGTTTCGAACGGATTTCGTAATCATTATGTTGGAATTAACCCCGGAAACGGCAACGTTTCGATTTATTCGGACATAATTCAACCTGTTGCGCAGGAGTAATGCTGCATCGCAAATTAAGATTTGTGGTGGGGCATTACTATTATGTATCACTGCAATAAGTTACGGTACACAATGAAATAAATTACGTATCTACACTGCAGTCAGAGGGTTTAGGTGATTATTAGTACAGTGGTTGTAAAGTCAGTTGGTCTTGAATGTGTAAGCGCGGAACTCAAGGCACGGTTAGTTTTTTCATGCCCAAATCTTCACTCAATACATGATAAACACGTTCTTTCCAGATGCCCACAGGCTTTGCTTATCTCTTTAACTTTAATTCGACTGGTTCTTAGCATGTTACCGGTAATGGTTGCAGTTTGGAGCCGCCACGAATATTCATCATCAAACCAGCCTAAAACGTTACTGTTGCAAATGATGATCTTTTGTATCTATCTGATTAATGATAATTTTTGCTTCCATATGGAGATAAATGGACATATACCCATCGCTGCAATACGGCAAAAGTCGAAAACTTTGTACCTATTGAAAGGTCTTCAAATTTAAGTATTTTTCGTACTTTCCTTAACAGACCAACCTACTTCCTTGCTTTACTTTATAAGAACGGAAGTCGAGGAAGTAAGCATTTTTTCGTCGACACGCTTTTGTTTTTTTTACATTTCATATTGCAAAAATTTTAAATATCAAAAAAAAAAGAAGTAACCAACAAGTTGAAATTTAATAAACAACAAAGTCGAATCAAGTGGCTCAGCCAATAATTTTTTTGATGCAAAAGGAAATTATCACTTGGCGATTTTCTCATGTTTTTGCAAACAAAAAAGGATCAATTAAAAGCTTTTGACTCGTACAGCCTTTGAATACCATATTTTAATTGCAAGTAAAAACGCCTATTTCTGAGTTTTTAACGTAAAATTAAAAGAAAACTAAAACTTTCACCGAAAACCAAATTTATGTACTTTATTTTTTATGCCTAACCGCAAAATCACATCAATTTTTTTTTTGTTTACTCTGGCCATCCGATCTATATCAAATAAAACAGCCGCTACATCCATTTGACTTTGCAGGTACGCACTTCCTCGTAAATTATTTATGCAAGTATATACCGCAAAAGATACAAGTTCTCCAGCGCAAGCCAGTTAACGCCACATTAAATTATAAATGTGACAGTTACATTAGCAACAAAAAAATATGGGGGAATTATAATTCACGTTAATGGCTGGTAGTCTTTGGTTCGATGTTGTTTTATTAATGTAATGCCAACTCTAAATAGTCGTAAATTCGTTGTGTACGGTAGACACGTAAGAATATATTAATAATGTATATTGTACTAAAATCCCCCTTAGGAAATTGTTAGATAGACAACCCAATGAATTGTAAATATTTTCATTTTATTTATTTGTTTATGTAAAATTTGATTTAAGAAATCCCGAAATCATGTAATTATATTAACTATGTTTCTAATAATGATAGCAAGAACTGTGAGGTAGAAGGGCAAACAAATCCGGGACAGCTGTTTCAAGGATACCTCGATTCTCATTTTCAACCGAAGATCGGATATGCAAATATTAAAAAGAAAAATTATGTAGCTATAAGTTAAGCCTACACATACCTAACTGTGTTATTGGGAATTGATTGTATGTAAGTGATTTACAGCACGTTCACTTAAACAATTTCCACCTTCTATTTGAAAAATTCCGTTAAGAAGTGACGCGGTGTTAAAATTTGTTTGCCTTTCGTATTTACACGTACATACATACTTTCCATGTTTCACCAGCTTTTCGCCTATCGGAATAAGCCGATTGAATGGAAGTACCGAGTATTAGGTAATAAAGACTCTCGTTGATTTAAAAAGCCAATAATCGGCAATCATTGGACTACGTTTCCGCATAATTTTCCGATTTGATGAATTGTTATTGTTGTCCCACCTATCCTAAGCGATCGTTGCGCAACGGGTATAAATACACCGAATAGACACATGTACTTCGCCTACGCACTGTTTACTAGTCTTTCGTTTGTTTTTTCTTTCCGCCTTGTATTTGCATATGGGCGTAAGTAACACGGCGTAAATCTATTTTTATTTACTCGGCGTACAAAGCCACCGACTACGCGTTTAAGTACCGCTATTGGACGAAATAACATAATTACGCTTACTTGATGTTGTAATTACAACAATCTCGCGAAAATGTAAACGCAGCGCTATGCGTAAAATGTATAGCAAATGTTTACTATTTTCTTAACATCCATATGTGGATACGAGGAGTAATCGGTAAACTCGTAGTGTCTCCGTTTATTTAAAAAATACACGGCTACATGTTACAAGGGAATTTCTTTTTATTTTGATTTATGGAAGAAATTCTTTCTTTTATTTTAAACTATTAACAGCAGGCTTTTAAACTAAATTTCTTAATACTGCTTAAACAAATTTTTTGAGCAAAGTTCTATCAATATTCTCGTCATGCTGCTTCAGATGAACACGAACTGATTAAGGTCGTCCAATCCACCTATTTCCAAATCGTCTTCGCAAAAATTCCCTTGTTTTTCGAGAAAAGCGACTTGGCGCGCCCTTATGCGTATAGTACATTCTTTGAATAATAATAAACATTCAACAATCACTCTGTATAATCTTACCTGAAGAGAGAAGATAGAAAGAACCATACACTGAACTTTGCCTAGATAAGATCGCATGAATTAAA
Source organism: Oryctes borbonicus (assembly GCA_902654985.2). Taxonomy (NCBI): domain Eukaryota; kingdom Metazoa; phylum Arthropoda; class Insecta; order Coleoptera; family Scarabaeidae; genus Oryctes; species Oryctes borbonicus. The sequence continues at coordinate 159,219 of LR736866.1, read as the reverse complement.
CGTTTCTCAAGAGTAATCTATGTCAGTAAACAACACTATACAATTAGTAATATGGGAAGAAGCTATTGGTACACGAGACGCTGTGTTTTTTTTCTCTCTTTGCCGCGTTCCGAAAGGAAACAATAGCTTCTTAAGTAATACACCATTAGATACTCTTAGCACGCGGATTGTAACGTACCGTCGCCGTTCTTACGGATAAACTCGCGCCGGGTGAAACTCTTAGCGCGCCATCGACTGCTAAAGGATGTCCGTTAAAAACCGACCTTAACAGTTGTCTACGGTTCGTAAGGTAGGAATAGGATAGGTACTAACATGTGCCGGGAATGACAGGTGCATTTTCACGTCGGATTTCGTGACGCCACTTGCTGTACCACCAGAAACGGTCTCTTAGATTCTTTTAATTGAACTTTTATCAATCCCTAAACTTCAACCTGAGTGAGGATTATTTATAAAGCAATACAATGGAATATTTAACATCAGTTAGATGGAAAGATCGTCGAAGTAATTTATGAAAAATGAAATTGCGGATATCTGTAACTATCTTTAATGTTCATAGCCTTGACAGCTTAAGTTGCTTGGTCAAATATTAATGACCCTTACAAACTTATACATTAGAAAACATGGTACAAAATAAACTATGGAGCACATATCTACCGAACAGATTTTCAAAGGTTTTAAAAAAATCTAACTGTAGATGGTAATACAGCTACTCATGGTACTGGTGCATTTACTCACGGGAAAAGCGATGTAAGGAGAAATAACGCTAACCAATTGACAAGTTTCTGCTTATCCGGCGTCATCAGCGTTGTTCCCAGTGTTATTCTTTGCCTTACACCGCTATTTTTGTCCCGCTAGAGCACCATCTAATGCCAAGAGATTCACGCCTGCTGTCTAAAAGGTGGCGATAAAAAGCGGGCACAGGTCTCAAATCAACTCTCGAGCGGTTTTTGGACTGTTAAACTAGAGAGGGCGCGTGCTCAGGTAGCTGCACATGCAAATGATTCCTCAGTATGTTATAGTCATGTTTTTATAATAGTAATAAAAGAGAAATTCTACAAAATCTACGAAGAGAAAATTAATGTATCCGAAGCAAAAACTATTGCATGCCGTTTAAGTTCTATAAAAATGTCATACATTCTACTTTAGCTCGATGTATGAATATAGTGAACATGCTTCCTTATGTTCCATGAAATAATAACTATAATGCGAAAGTAAAGAATACATAAAAAGATCTAAATTAGAAGTCATCGTTCTCGCAATCACCACAGCACACATAGCTCCAGGTATTTACCAAATAGAAAGTGAACATGGATTTGCATTGCGACGACATATGTTCGATTAAATGGAACGATTTTATATCTTCTTCTTCGAGAAAAGCCAATGTATGTAAATACATCTTTACATAGTCATTAGCGTTTCTTTTCCTATTTTCACCACAACTATTTGCCATCTACATTAAGCGTATCGAGTCCATCGTGCGTGTTACGGTCTTCTTCCTTCAGCCAAGCGAACCGGCCTAACGGTACGACAAAAGTACCCATAATTAGAAAACCCGATGATGGAGCTTTCGTACCGCGCGCGGTTGCTGTTTAAGGAAAAAGGTCTTCGGCTTGACTTGGTCTAACGAAATCAAAAGTAGCCACTTGTAAGGCAAGGATTATTGATTGCGGCAGCCAGACGGCGACAAATCATGACATGAGATGATGTAAACGATTCTAAATTGTTAATCTTTAGTTGTGTGGAATTTCAACGATGAATTTTGATAATGGATGGAGATATATGCCGTAGAGAAGTATATAGAGTTTAAATCCAAGCAAAGGAAATTGAAGAGTTTTTAATAGAGTTTGATAAAGATCCTTTTTGTGTAATGATTAGCTGAAAACCAATTCGAAGGCGTGGTAGATTATTGTCAGTCATTTGAAAAGGTAGCCAAAGACTTTATTATTGGTTCTTGTTCAATTTTCTGATCATAATTACGCAGATAATCGTGATATTTACAAACATGTGTAACACGTCTTGCTCATTCGGAAATAGGGTTCTGGAGAATTTTATTATTTAAAAAATACGGAAAATTAATGTTAATTAACCTCAGCTTTAACCTCACCTTTGATAAAAGAGTAACTTGGGGTTTCTACATTGCTTATTAGAACAAAAATTTATCTCTACAAGAAACTCATTAACCGCGCTGCCACAGTGAAGTGAGTGTTATGGATGTGAGGACCAAAATAACAGCATACAAGTCCTCTCATGCTCCATGGCGTTAACCACAGCTAGAACTCACATAACTAGGAACGCTTTCGAACAGGATGTTAAGTGTCATCACTACATCGCCATGATTCGTGAGGAAGTAACAGCTCCATGACCATTTGAGAATATCAACATTCAGCGATCTTTTCCGTAAACTGTCCTTGGAGATCTAGGAGCGAGATAAGTCTCCAGCAGGTGGCAGAGACCAGCAGCTAAGCGCAAGGTAACTCGCGCTGCCAACTTGTTAAAAACTACATTGCCGATGAGATACAGGCCCGCTCTGTACGTTAAGAGAGCTCACACTCGGTCCAGCTCTTAAAAAACGCACAATGAGCGTAAAAAATCTCAAAGTAAGGTTTTCCGTCGTTTTCCTTGCTCCGAATCTGGCGAATGCTAACAGTAAACATCTTACGACGTTCTACGGGCGCAACAATAACTCACGGCTGGCCTATGCGCCCTGTAATGGGGGCAGCTTTTGGGGGATGGATCTATTAAGAATGTTATACCGCTGATGAAAGATTCCCTATTTTATAGCAAGAAGGATACGCTGCTAAATGGTGGTGGCAAGGTAGTTTCTCTCCAAAACACCATACATCAAACTAAATTGACATTAAACTAAATTTTAATTTTTCAAAATTAGAAAATTGCACGGTTTTACGTTAAATGTCACATCTCCAATAAATTACGAATGCAATTACATCATGCGCAATCCTCAACGCAATCCGTGTCCATAGTTCCATGCGTATACGTAAAAGTACCTGCAAAACATGCAGCATTTCATAAATGTTTCTATATCTAGACTGGTGGCATTCCACCATTAAACTTGCGGAGTGGCAGCGGCAAGTTTCCGTTTCTAAATAAAGAGACACCGAACTGCACTATGCATGAGAGTGAATCTAATGTATCGTAATTACGTCGCTGAAATAAAGTAAAAGTATGCGAAGAAGTATCTTTCCATGCGCACAAGATGTCCAACTGGAAACCATCGCTACTTATATCTAAAAAGTACGTATTAGACGTTAATCCGCCATACACCGTATGTAACTTTTCGATGTAGCCTCGTATTTAACCGTCCCAACGAAAACGTAATAAATAATAATGTGGTACTTTGCATGGTAATAAAAACCAGAAGAAAAGAAGCAAAACAACGGTTGGTTATTAGAATCTCAATGCACGTTGCGCGACTCCCAACGACCGCCATTAACATATCTGTCATCAACCCTTTAACGAACTTTCAATATGATTACATCCGGTTTCCGGTGGCCACCTTCTTCCATTCAGCCGCTGATAGTGCGTAAGCGTGAAGGCAAGCCATTCACTTGTTGTTAAATTATCGTGGCGATTCACAAACAGGTACCTAACTTGGCTACCTAAAGTACAATTTTATGCTATAGCGGCGTCGACGACTGTTGGTTCGTTTTTTCTTCTCATGCCGTTTATTTTATCTACTGCGCCATAAACCTGGTAATTTAATGTACGAGGTGCCCTAAGAAAGTAGTTAGATGGTTTTAATGTCCAGTTAGAAAAATACTTGAATTAACAAATGCCGTATTTGAACCACGTACTGGCAATAGAAATATCAAGGACAAAGCGATAATTGAAATAAAATTCCCTTTTGGACTGATGACTAAGTAAACTGTTGGACATTAAAATTACGAAGAAATTTGGACATAGAACTTACAGAGGGGACCGAAGCGGACTAACATAATCTAAAGCGAGAGCTTTAGGTGTGAATTTTTCTTAGCGATGGGTCCCGTCATCGTAAAAAGAAGCAGGTTTTGTTAGCAACCAGTGGCACACAAACTCTTCCACTCCATCGTTATTGTCGAATTGTTAACCTCCCAGACCTTTTAGTGGTCTAAATTAGGGCTATATGGAGTGTGCTCAAGTGGTGTTCAATGCATTTCATTCAATTGCCACGCTTGGCAACTGCAACATAGGGCTTGGCGTTGCCACGGAGAAGAATCACTTTTTGTGTCGATTTGTTACGTTTTTTGGGGCGACAAGCAAGTTTGATTTCGCGCAAAAACTCGCAATAATATGCAACATTAACAGTCTCAAAAGACAACCGCAAGCGTCTTCCCAGCTGCCAAAACGGTGACTATTATACGGTGGTGTAGTACAAACTAATAAAAGTCTTCTGCTTTTTCGCTTTGTTGGCGATTCAAACTTAAAACAATTCCAAAATTAACATTTTCATAATTATTTATTTACTACGTAAGTCAGAAATTTTATTTTTTCATGGTTTGTTGAATTATCAACAAAGCCGCATGCCAGAGAGAAGAATTTTAGTTTATTTTATAAAAAAAAAAAATTATGATCGTATAATCCGCATCGTGGTTCTCAAGTATTATTCACCAGAAAGTGTTTTGACAAGATTATCACATCTTCCATTAAAACTGATTATTTACTTATATTTTGCGTTGAAAATCGTCAGTTTGAAAGGTTTTGGACTTTCATGTGCAGAATAAATTTTATTGTCTCTTTACAATCATTTGGCAAATTAAATATCACTCGGTAAGAACTTCTTAAGTCCAGTAATAAATGTCCGCAATGAACGATTGCCCGTACTCGCTAACGTCGAATAGTTAGATGTTAGATCGCGAACTCCTGTGATATGTTACGGACTGTATTTGTAAGAACATGAAATGTTGTCTATTCGAAGCGGCACCGTAATTTTTGACAAATGCTATCGTTAATAAAGTAGCGAAAGGACAAGGCGACAGTCTCCCTCTTATCTTACCTAAGAGCGCGCAGTAAACATTATTTGCTGCTGAATTAACTTGACAATACATAAAAGTTTCCAATATAGTATTAAAAAATGACTTTATTAGGGCATCTTGTAGATATTATTGTATCTACAACTAAAAAAAATCGTATTTCTTCCCATGCAACTCGCCACATTCAAACTCGCTTTTTAAGTTAAAAAAGAGACCAGCAGAAGTTTTTAATCCTAAAATATAATTAGTTTTGCGGTTTATTCTTTCCCACAAGGCTTATTCAATTATTACTAGTATTATTTCTGTCGTACTTGTATATTTTACCTATCCATGCGAAACTACGAAAGGTAGCGAAAACTGATCGTTGATTGCTGTATCGTTTATTACGATAGACAAGATATTAATGTAACTGTAATAAATAATGTAATTTATTTATTGTCAAATAATAAACGTTTATTTGGTCGAGATAATGTCAACTGGCTGCCCAGATATCGCGAGTACGCCTATAAAAAACCGTGTTGCCACGCAATTTAAGAGGTTTTCGCTGTAGTATTGAAATTAGTGAGTCATATGGGACTCCGAAACATAATTATTCGGTAACAACTTCCTGTTACGGTGTGGCGTATAGGTTCTGAGTAAACTGATAGGTATAATATATGGTATAGTTGTTCTAGCAATGGAATTACGAGTAATCCTTTGGCTCAATGTTAAATGTTCAATGGAAAAGTCGGTGTTTGGATAGTAAAATCACGGAGAAGAACTTTGATCCATCCTGTTTTCGTTTAACAGCGAACGCACATAACTAAGGAATGGATACTTTCAACATCACAATCCAACAGCTCATATAATACCATAAACAAGTAACCTCTTACAGAAGATGATGATGACCGTGCAGTAGATTTTCTTCGTTCTCCTGATTTATTTTATTTTACTTTTTAACATCTAAGAAATACAGTAATGATAGCAAGGACTGTGGCGTAGTATGGTAAACAACACATAAGTATCGGCACCCTCCCAAGGAAACCAACACTAATATGTATATTGTAAAATGTCCTTTTCTACAGCCTATTAAATTTAAAGACATTCTGGTCGAAGAAGGAAGTACCAAACCATAAAAAAGAGGCTATCATGATAAACGGTAAAATTAGAACCGAATTATCGCGATAAATCGCTATCATTAAATCAACATAAAATTTAAATTCGAAAGTATATTCTCCGTCTGGGCACTGAGCCAAAGCGTTTGTAGCCGTAACAGCCTTAACTGGCCTAGATCGATATAACTTATTTGATCGTCAACCTAAATTCGCCTGTATATATCTTCTTTCAAAACACACGAAAAAAATCTCAACAAACAAATGACACACATATACCACTGTCGTACACCCAATAATTCATTCCTAATGGCGTGTTGATAGATAAATAACAACTTGAGAAAAAAACGGACCGTTTTTATATTTCGTTGCGTGCTTTTTTCCGTCCATTGCTTCTCCATTAACGGAATGACATCACCCCAAATGTAAATCCTATCCGCTACCGCATACTATTCATTTCCCGATTAATTATCGCGAAAAAAATTGTCCTCCTTCCGCGACGTACGCGCGTTTCTTTTTTCTGCAGCTGTTGATGTTGCTGGTAATTGACAAATCACCTCGTAATTCTTCTCGGACGTTGATTAATTCGATTTACCGATCGGGAATAAATATTTAAAGTTTTAGCTTGCGCGACACGCGGAATTAATTTTAGATAATTTAGCAAATCCGATTGACAGGTACGGCCGGATATTTCGAGAGTGTTTTAACGAAGTGTAGAATTATACGAATTTTTTCGATGCTGATATAACAGTATGCTAAATGGTGGATTTGGTACGATTTCTTGAAGGAAAAAAAAAAAAAGGAAAAGACACGTTTCTTTAGAAGGTCAAGAACCGTTACTGGGTCAAGTTTACGCAAATGTTTGTTTTTAGGAAATACTTTGAAATGGTGTTGTTGCATAATTTATTGTTTTTTTTTTTTTTGAATATTTGTGGATGGTGTATGTTGTAAGGTTCGTAAATATTAGAATAGAAATACAGAACCGTCTTACAAAATTTATTTAAAAAAAATTAATATAAGTTTTAGGTCATCAACAGGAGAAAAAACATCCCTTTTTTTCTTTTCCTATATTTGTTTTTGCTACGTTTCATTGTTTTTTTTGTCAATTTTTTTAACCTAACAAAAATGATTTAAAAACACTCAGGGTGACATCCATAGATATGATTTCATTCATATTAAAAAAAAAATAAATAAAAACGTAAAGAAGATAAGAAGCTTGAAAAAGTAGGAAAAGAAAAAAATGTCTTTCTTTCTCTTCTGTTAACGTTCTAAAACCCCCCAGAAAAACAAATTTATTAAAAAAACAAAAATTAATAAAAAGAAAACAAGCTTCGTAGGTAGTGGAGAGAAGTTCTGTTAACAGATTCATAAGTAAGATTGAATAAATTTGAGAAGTTAAACTACTGCTACTAGAAGAAAATGGTTAAATTATCAAAGTCTTAGGCTTTCTTTCTGAACCGTTTGCAGTTTATATTAAGATAGATGAAAAGGCACTAGTAGTTTGAAAAATATCGCAGATTTTTTATTTATTTAAGAAAACATAGCATATAATTCCACAGACCTTTTTTTATTCAGAATAATAATAATAAAATGTGCTAGGTGTATGATTATGTAGGAGAAAGGAAGATAGAATTGGGTTAAGAGACAAAATGGCGCAGCGTGAGCGGCTTATTTTGCAAAGAAATTATACGTTTACATATTATTATAACGATCAAAGTAATATAGCTGGTGAAAGTGTACAAATATAAAGAAAAATACAAATATTTGTTTTAGTTTTAATCCTAGAGGCATGTTACGTAATCCTAATGGTCTTTTTTTTGAAAATATCCAGTGAAAGTAAGACAATAAGTACGTAAGAAGTTAATCGCTTCAATTTCCTACCGTTTATTCTAATTTTCCTAATGTCCTATAATATTCTAAGCAATGCCCCGGTATTCCGATATAAGAAATGATAAATTAATACGATACCTATTATCTATTTTAAAGAAAAATATCTTGCACTGAACTACATAACTACACGTGTAATCAACGTTAATCACTAAAGATTATTCAATTATGTAAAATGGTGTTATGCAGATACGTATATTAATATGATTGCTTGTAATTGATTAAGGATAGAATTTCATCGCCTTTAGTTATACGCCGCGTACCTCGCAGCAAAACGCTTTGAACCTTCTGTTTGCCAAAGTGGAAGTAGCATTGTACTATTGCTCTAATTATCTGTAGATGCTCTCATGCGTATATCACTGTCTGCTGAGTATCACATTGCATCTATTCTCTTGCTTCAATACGTCATTATCATTACTTCCTCGTGCTGTGCCGGTAAAATGCGGAAATGCAACGCGTTTTTTTGCTAAATACACTGCTGCTCATTAATGTCTGCGATTTATTGATGACATGGTCGTGCCCTTACAAGATACCAAAATAATGCAATTAGTTGTTTAAGAAAAAAACAAAAAGTCTCATATTTAGGTAATATCGGAGGCTGTTCAATTTAACAGTGTCCTTATGGCTCTGTGGATTTTATAAATATAGTGATGGAATGGTTTGTAGTTGAAAGATGTATCTGGGAAGGTAGTATCCATAAATTTTGCGGCTCTCAAGCAATTGGACCAAGAGGAAAGCGAAATATTTGGATTTATACGAAAAAACAACCTTTTTTTTATAAGCATTGTCTAACGTAATAAATAACAGCACTTCTCTCTTGAGGCATTTTGATGCTTTCTTAATTCACTAACACCCTGTAGATCTTTTCTCACGGCAAGTCAATTTATTTGCAAAGAGGAGTTTTTCATAAAGAATAACTTTCCGTCGTAAAATTAATAATAAAGACTTTTTCTGCCCTTGTGAACTCCATCTGGGGTACACACCGTATATTCAAGAAAAATAATATTTGGTTGTATTACCCGTAGCAGCTCTGACTGGCACCTACGAGGCATAAATTTAACTAATTCGCTGCTTGTGTCTTATAATAAATTAATTGCTGTTGCTCTGGATGCGTGTTTGAGAACATTATCCTACTGAAACATCCAGTGTAAAAGCATGTTCTCCTCAGCATAAGGCAGCGTGAGATGTGTTAACGCACTCAACTTGTGCTTGTATTCCTTTTATTCAAAATATGGGACCAAATCTAAACCAGGAGAAACATCCCCAAAACCAGGAAAAGCAGCCCCATACTATTATATTTCTTCCCCTCTCGTTCGTAAATGCTTGTCCTTTAAGTCTGGTTTTTCCATCTGGGCTAAATAAGTTCTTTTTGGACTTATCACTCCATAATATATTGCCACACTTCTGGCTTCTGGTCTATCTACTTTCTATGCACTTAGTAGTATAAAATGAACAAATGAGCTTCTCTTGGAATTGTTTTATTTTAATCACGAAACATTAATTGTCCCTATTTTTTACACACCACTGTATGCATTCGTTGCATATCTCTATAACAACGAATTAACCATTGTCTCGCATAAAACATTTTTATTTGTTTACACGAGTGACCTTAAACTTACAAGCACCAGTGTATACGATGTGTGTGTCTTCAAAGCCCTTGTCAGCGTCAGCAGCTCTCGGAATATATTAACAGTCGAGAAAATTACATTAGAAGACCATATTTTATATTAATGAGTCCTTATCTAGGTTGGGCTTATTACAACAACGCCATAAACCAGTCACTTTCTATTGTTCTACACATTCGTTTTAATAATATCAACGTTTAGCATCTGTAAATACCCGAGCGGCGTAAGAACTGAAGTGCAACAGCGTACAGATCCTATAAGAGCAACTTATATACGACGTGACCATTTTTGGTTGCTTCGGTAATGAGCTAACTAGAGCTGATTTTATGTGGGGAACGCCATAAATTAGCGATTAATATTATAGACGTACGCTTGAAAATGCATTAAATCTTGTAATTATTATAAAATTTTAATTCGTTCTGTTTTTGTCTTATAATATCATCAATTCTCCCTCCTAGTTGAACGAAGCCATTTCAAGCGTTTGTGTTTTGTTAGGACTTGCAATTTTTTCACAAAATTGCTTTTCTTAAACGTGTCACTGCTTCAACAATAACAAATGTTAAATCCTACACAGATCAATATTTGCCCAATTGGTAACGGTATAAATTGCTGAGTTTATAAATTGCATCATATACGAGGTTCAATCTAAATTCTGAATTAAAAATTCTCGCTGTGTGTCAGTGTGTCGACTATTTACTGAAAGCCTTACGTTGGGATGAAGTTCAGAACACGTCGAACACCAATGATGGCGTAGCAACGAATATCAGTGTTCCCATGCTTGGAGACAATAATTGCTAAAAGCACATTAATGTAAATAAATGGTGCGATTTGTACTAAAGCCAAAAGAACAGCATGAGGATCGCAGTTGTCCATTTGTTTTTTGTATTTTTGCTGACAGAATTATCTTTTGCCATTGAAAGAACAACGTTAAATAATTTATACCAATTGAGTCTAGAATACACTGAGGGAAATGAATCGGTTCATCCAACAAACCGCGAAGTGTTGCACATTTATGTGTTCATCCATCTAAAAACTTCGCACGCAACTTAACACAAAACCCACCAGCCTTGATTCAATTATTTCTGTTAAATCAAATCGATATCTGTTGTGCTCAAGACATTACTTTTAAACCAAGCACACATAACAGACACAAATAGAGTTCCATAAAGACATCCTCCTTAAAGACAAGACACACTCAGATGTTCAGATGCTAATTTCTTCTCTCAGTGAAGATATCTATATGGCTTCCTTTGATGAGAAATTAAGGGACCAATTTATTTAAAATTTGGGGGTCCATTATGCATGTGAATAACTTACTTAAAGAAGTATTTTAATTTATATTTAATTTATTAGATATCTAACGTCCAAACAACATAATATATACCGTCCATTTCCGGTGTAGCCGCATAATTAATTAAATCTTTCTATTAATAAGCCGGTTTCCACCGTTACTTATGGTCTATTAATCAAAAAGAAAAAAATAATAAACTTACCAAAAGTCACCGAGTTACAAAACTGTAGATCGTTAACAGATAGCAGCACTATTATCTTACGAATCGAACGTTATCAATGGGGTGGGTAAATCACATGTCAAAAACAGGTGTAACAACAATCGAGCGTCGAAATCACCGTCTTACTAATACAGAGCCGTACGTACACAGACTTGCAGAGCGCACTTGACAATGCTTGGTCAACGACTGCCTGACGGTCGGTGCTTCACGCTTAAAGCAGGGAATTCAATGAAATTTCCCCTCTCTTTTTTTGTCTTTTAACTTACTAACTAACTAACTCCTCCAGCTTCATATAACGGCGGAATTGCAAATAGCGTTTACGCTAATTAAAAAAAGAAGACGCGGTATTACGATGTCGAGTTGTTGTTGTAGTTATTATTATCGCGCCTATAAGCGTGCAACGTCCCTGCGCGTGGGTCTCCTGTTGTATATCCACCTCCGTCTTCTATTGTTGCTGTGCTTCTTGGGTTTTACGATGCTGATACGCGATCGGATGCTTTAAACGACTTTATAATTAAGAGGCGACGAGGTGTTGATAATTTAAATAACTGTTGTGCTTTTAACTTTCTTCTTCTATATTTATTATGCGTCGATAGGACGAGGTAATTATGTTACTTCGTTCTTTTTTATACTTGCATAAATCTGCTGGTTGATGTGCTGGAAATAGAAAACTGGAATATCCTTTTACTTTCTTTAATGGAACTATTTTCGAACGCTGTATTCTTTTATTACGGTAACAATTGCAATTGCAATTGAACAATATACGAAACTGAACTCTTGATATTCCTTTTAAAAAGGAAGGAACTAGACACGTGATGAAACATGGATTCCCCAGTACGACCCAGAAATACAGAAACGTCAATTGATGCACTGGAAGACCGCCACATCGTCCAGAATGAGGAAAGGGCGAATGAGCAAGTCAAAACTGAAGGCAATGTTTATGATTTCTTTTGGGTGCCTGATGTTAATAAAAAGTTGAAAAAAATCGTCATTTAATTTTTGTACTTCCAGCTCTTCCCTTTATCTTCTCTCTGTGCCTGTTTGTGGAAGAAGAAATTAGTGGAATTTTAGTTGATTTTGTTCAGCGCTTTAGTTGAATTTATCATTGTTGATAACACTGATTGTGATGCTTGGAATTAGAAAAATAAACAAACGCAGAACCTTATCAAGGAAACATAATTCAAACAATGTTACTTGCAAATGTTTTCGCTTCTTTATGCTTTAAATTAAAAATGGTATTAATATGTTGTTTGAGTAACATTAACTCTGCAAATAGCGGGACTACATGCACACTACCTGCAGGAAAAGTAAGATAAGGTCATGTACAGCAGTGTTATTGGACATTGAATGTTATTAACGTTCCTAATAATTGCGCATATTAAACTTGCGTTTTGCCTTCGAAGAATAGTAAACTATCGATTTAATAATTTCGAATCACGCGTCCTCTTCGTCCGCAAAACCAGCACTAGCGGAGGCCAGACCGATTTCCGGTATAACAACCAGCCTAAGACTCCGTTAATAAAATCAAGGTTTTTTGCGGGCACATTTTGCACGCCATGGGAGAACATTGCAAAATGCAAATTACGATTAAAACTTAATGCGGTATAGAAAAAGAACCTAGATTATCTTGCGTAATAAACATATGAGGTTCGTACTTGTTTAGATGGGTAAAAAGAAGCTTTAGCGTGATAGTTTAGATCATTATATGGATAGTAGATGTCCCTGTTTAAGTTATTAAAATTCGTTTCGAACATTTCCTGACTGTTAATCTCGCTGTGAATTAGGCGAAAATTACGTATGTAGTTAAGCAATAGGCCGATACCCACGCACAAAGCTGTTGGGGCTGAAGAGAAAGGCAAAACTAACGAGAAATGATCTGGCAATTGAGAAAGGAAAAGGCCACGCTAGGAAAGGCCAGGGACCATCTCTTAAGTAATCGAAGGAAGTAAGAGGATAATAAATGGGGTGAAATCGATCGCATGTTGGTTGCGGAGGTAAAAATGGAGAAGATTTTTTTTAATTTCACGAATAAATCTTGCCATAAAAGGGATCTGCTCATCATTTAGAAAGTGATCAGTAACGAAGTTATGGCTTACGATGTCTTTTAGTTAACACCCAGCATAACACAGAAGCTGAGGCGTATCCCATAGTTAGCACAATATGTGCGTTAAGCTCCGGTGTGTTCCTACACTGAACTGCGATAAAAGGTTAACATGATTCGAGCCTGCATCGAATTTCTTGTGATGTGAAGTGCTGTAACTGGAAGAGGTGTCAAGATAAACGTTAAGACGGTCCCGGATGGGAAAGCGTTCCTCCAAAAAATTCCTTAAATCACCATCACTATTATTATTCCGTACGTAAATGAATAAATTCGTGAGGAGAGCAGAAGACCACACGCTAATAGTCTACTTAAGCTCATATCATAAATCTTACGAAAAGCACCACCGGCAATCTACTCGTGCATCATAAATCTGTGATTGCGAAATGCCTACGATCATGTTCCGTTGTTTCACGTACGTACGGTTCGTACAATACACAAATACACTCCCACAACTCGCAATTTAAAGGCAAAACGCCGCTTTTTTGCGGTCGAAGTGATCTCACACTCGTATATAGACACACATACACACATGCACATGCGTGATGCCCACCTCACGAAAACATCTGTCGTGCGTCAATTCTGCTTGCGTAAATTATATGGTTAAACGTGCCAATTTCGGGGTAACAATTTAGGCATCGGACGCGGACGCTTCTTTGTCTTATACAAAGTGTTCCCAGGAACTGCAATTATCGATATTTGGGAAAAAGTAAATCCGCAAATTTCGTTTGACCTCTTAAGGAGGCACTTGCGAACTGCTACCGTAGAAAAAAGCTAGATAGAATGGTCTCTTTTTGGACAGATGCGCCATGTTACCAATGTATTCATAACTATCGAAGAAAATACCTAGCCGTAAAACAAATCTTACAAATAGAAATATTTCTCTCTTTTAAGAAAATTGAGATTTTACTAAAAGAAAACTTATTTCTGGTGGTCCGCAGGCGGGAAAGGAGGTCGAAATAGAGCGAAGCGAAATTGACGCGCGCGATCCAAATGGAACATCCTGTACGTATACATTAATTGTGCGAAATATGAATTCACGGAACCAAAACAAGAGAAAGATATGGGAACCGACTGGAGGTCAGTAGGAAACATCATACACCCAGACACCGCATACGTACAACATACAGCCAACCAAGCAACGGGAAAATATTTCACAAAACGAACGCTGTAATCATTGTAATCGCAATGAATCTTCACGGACCGGACGGAGACCCTTGTGTACGCGTACGTATGTGGTATTTTTCCCGTACAGCGCTTGCATGTAGACAGTGCGACTGCCTGGAATTTCTTCGCGAGATTATCATAATCTGCTGGAAAATATCGAAATTATTTCGCCACGATTTCGTTCCGCGTTCATTTTTGCGCTGTTACTCCAGGGGGTTTCTTCGGAAGTATTTTTTTCTTATATTTTGTAATAATAACAATACAGTTACTTCGTGGATACGTTTGAATACTTCACATAACATATGCACCAAGAAAGTTATTTCGAACAGGATGTAATTGTACATTTTTAAATCGGGGTTATTTCGAAGACGTTTCGGCCTTTAAATTATAAGATCAAAAATTTTCTGCTTTAAAAAACAATCTGTAACCGTCTATAGAATGCGTTTGCAGTAAATCATATGTAAATCACTTCCAAAATAATTCTCATTTTTTGAAGGCACGTTATAACAACATATTTGAAAGTCTTTATAAATCACTCACGATATACTTTATTATTAATTATTGTTAATTTATTAACAAAGCACAGAAACGCCACATCACCAATGGCAAGTTAGAGTCACGTTAAAGTTTTGATAGCATATGTAACTATATAAAATTTGGTTAGAAAGTTATCAAAATCAGAGTCAAAGTCAAGATCAAGATCCAGATCAAGATCCAGATCCAGATCCAGATCAAGATCAAAATTAAAGCAAGACCTAAGACCCAAACCAAAAGCATAGGCAAAAACAATGGCGAAAACAAATGCAAAAGCAAAGGCAAAATCAAAGGCAAAAACGAAGGGGAACACAAAGGCAAAAGCAAAGGCAAAAGTAAAATCAAAAGGAAAATGAAAATCAAAATCGAAATCTTTTGGCTTCCCTCGCCTATTGCATCAACCAATGCGATCAATCGATAAAAGTCGTTGAAATATGGATGACCCAACTTCATTGTAACAATAAGCCTGGCCAATGGAAACCCGCGCCCTTCGAAGTGGAATCCACGTTGCCGATTAGCATTTGTACGAGCTGCATTTTTCGCTTTTTATGAGCTAATGGATGGTTATTGTCACGACTTGCGAATTAGACCGGATATTCGCGCAGTACGAAAAGAGAAAAACTCGACGAACAAGAAGGTAGGTCCTCGTGCGTAACGTACTGCGATTTTCGAAGTGGTACGCGGCGATAAAACATCGGACAAACGGTAAGGGAACGGAAAAATATCCGATTTTACGTCATGTTCGCCACGCTGCTTATCGTTCTTTTACGGCGGATCGTAAAAACACCTTTTATTACGCTTCCTTTATTGACTTACAAACATATCCGCCCGTTTTCTTTTTAATACCTATTCCTCCGTGCGTCATTATAAATCTATTCTTTGGCCTTGTTTTCTAAATTTATACACTACATGCTAAAGATTACTTGAACAAAGGTAAAAAAGCATTAACTATAATATATTATAAGGTGGAGATGGCCACTTACCCTATCAACTTGAAACTTTAATGTGTGGTTAATCAAAACTCAAACTCAGGTTGACAAGAAATTCTTTTTTCTTATTGAAAAAAGGTGTAGCACTTACACTGAGAGATGAACAACTCGATTTACGACGACTAATATCCATCCATTGTTCTCTATTCTTATCTTTTGTTCTCTGAGCAGCCAAGGAAGGTCCTGAAAGATGCTACAGGCATCAGGGTGTCATTTGGTTTTAATTACGAATTAACTTAATCCGTGATTAAATTAAGATAAGGCGCCCGTAGACTTCGTAAGGCACCCCTTCGTAGGGGACCCTGAAGATTACACCATATCTCCAACGTTTCTCAACCAATTGCAGTTATTTTTTTTTTTTCTTCGAAGGGGACAGCGTCAGGTCATATCAAAAATTATAACGATGTAATATTGTAATACAGAATATTCTGCACAAATATAGCGATGCTATTTCTTTCTTCTGTACATCCCAAAATTCCACTTTTGGAGAATTGCTGTACATTCGAGGGAAGGAGGCAGATTCTATTCATTCGAGAGGTTCAAAATTGTTTCAAGCCACACAACGGAAAATCCAAGTTTTTTTTTTAATTACATAAATTCCTTACCTTTTGTGCTGAAGGTTGGCTGGTTAATCTTTATTCGAGAAGGTTTTCTTTGTTAACATTGTTGTACATTATATATCGCTGTGCTTTTAAGCACTAGGGGCACCCATATGTTCTTTGTGCCGCATAATATTTTAAGATTTTAACATAAAACTTTTTATTGAGATGTTTATCGGCGAAAAAACGTTACGTTTTGCGCCTCTGTACATTATACACGTGTTCGTTTTATGCAGCGCATATAACTGGACCGCGTAAGTAGTCTTCTTCCTTTTTTCTCTCTTTTAATTTCCACCCGATATTGTTACGGCCATATTGTCCGAATTTCGCGGACGACTTGACCCCGAGATCTTGGACCTTTATCTGAATAAATGCATTATTCATTATGTTTTATTCGATTAATATATCAAGTAAGAGGAGCCTTTATTTTGCCGCGAGAAAGCCCAGCATGATGATTATTATTATTAATGCTTTTCTTAAACGATTTACGGTAATCGAGTAGAATGCAAGGAGGAGATAATCTTCTGTCCTTAAAAGTGTTGTCATTTTTGTAGGCGTATCGCCCGATGAAAATGATCGAAGATGTAAAATATGCCTCTCGGTTAAATCGACTTTCTCTTCTATGAAAAGAAAAAAGGCCACGGCGATGTTTTTTCGTTGTTCTCGTTGGAAATAATGAACTTCCTACTTCAATGTAATTATGTTTAATCATTGGAAAATACTTGGAGAGAAATACGCAGTCGCCATGGTATAAGTTTTTAATTTACGCTGTCTTGTTAAATTGTTAAAACCAGAACGTTGTTTCATGTTCCTTTGTACAATTTGCAATATTTTGCATTTTTTGGTGAAAATTGGGCTCCGATGTTTTGGGATTTATGATTGGAAAAATATTATCCTCTTCGGTGGTAGAAATTCTTAACAACCAAGAAGAAAATAGAGGACGTTGTTTTATGTATTGACTAAGCATTTAGACTTTTTCGAAACATTCTCAGGACTCAGTGACGAGTTACGATTCTCGAAAATTTTAATTATATTTTTCTCAACCTACCTCGTTCTAAACGGAACTTTTTTTAACGTTATCGATGATGCGTAGCGCCTATTTTCAGGCAACTATTATTACAATGCGGCAACTTGTTTTACTAGCCAAATGCAGATGGTGCAGCTGGAATTATTTTAATTTAACGCACTTATTTTTTGCGTCTTCTAACGAACAAAGCTGTGCGTGTACATCATTCACAATTTGCAGTGATTTCTCTAACGACAGTGAAGAATTTTGTAGTTTTTCTATTGCTTTCACTACTCCGATGTCATTGCTGTGAATAGTTTGTAAATCACTTTTAGTCTGACTATCTTCAAATTTTTTTCTGACTTGTTTTGGTAGCTGCACTACGGAATATTTCGGAATAGAATCACCTTCTTTATACTCTCAAATTATTTATGATAGTAAAATGCCGCTTGTAACCATGTTCCCTAACGTGTAAGGATCGGTTGTGGTGGTTCAGGTATATGAGAACGCAGTCTGTGAAATTCGCGAATATATTTTGGACATTTCAGAAACACTGCTTTGGAACTCGCAATCGGCGCATCCACCTATGGATAACATCTACGAATTGTCTCTGCCGCAAGTTGTAGAGCATGGATTTTTGCAAGTAATATGTAAAAAGTTACCACATTGTTCCTTAAGGGACTAACCTATTTGGTTGCATGGTTGCGGCACCATCTGCCATAAACATTAAGACTTGATCTCTGGATATTTCAAATTTTTCCAATGTGCTTAACACCACGTTTGAAATTACTTGGGCAGGACATGTTTCTATTCGTCTAGAAGCTAATAAAATTGAAGATGACGATTGATGTGGTTCCATTTTGCGCACCACAACATTAAGTACAGATCTTTTTTTTGCAATCGGTTGTTTCATCCACACACAAGCACACTTCTTTATTTTTCAATTCAGCCTTAATTTTATTTCCTAAATGTACACGCACAGATGGTAAATAATTTCTTAACGTGGTCCTGCTCGGTAATGTAATATTGGCGTATTTGTTCCAAAATGAAATAAATGAATTCTTGTTTAGCAAAGCAAACGCCAGATTCCACCAACCTCAACCATCTCATTAATTTGTTTTTATTCATTATTAATTTTGCGTTTATCTCATTATCTTTTTAATTCTTCAAAGTAATATTGCATGAGGATAGGATGATAGAATAAAACACGTTTTAATAAATTAACAATGATATATTTCAACATTAAAATGCGTAAATTCAATGCAAAGCATATCTGTCTATCAGCATATATTAATCATAATTTTCCATATATATATATAATAATAACCGCTATTCATTTGTTGGTTTTTTTCTTTATATAAACATATAAATTCCTACGTAAAATTGTAAAAATCATGCGTTGTTTGTTTTGATATCATACAAAAATTATTGTTATTATTCTTGTCCTTATCTATATCGATAGTTTAAAAAAGATTATTGTTATAGAGACCTTCGCGGATAAGACCGCGGCGTCTCGGGGCAGTCAAAGTGGAAACGCACCGATTACATCCTTAGTTACTTTTGCGTTTTACTTAGTGGTTACTTTTGGTCCAACTCCGGAAATTGGTATTTCGAATTTATACAGTTAAGGGAGTTACGTTATTATAAAACAACAATACGCGTGTACTTTTAAAGAAAAAAAAACTGCAAAAAATTGTTGGTATTTTCATAATAACATTATGATAATAATTGATGACACAGTCGCGTACAAAAGTCCTTTCCTACGCTATTTTATTCGATTACTGCCTTCGTCCGTTCGAAATTACCCTCTCCCTACTGTCCTCCCTATTCACAGAGTTCCTCCTCGGCGGGGAATTACCGCTGGTTATCCTATTCTTTCTAGATCGCTTAAATTTCGCCATGTCCTCGCCGAAGACGTCACCGGTGCGTAGAGCGGATATGAGATCGTCGAATTCTCCCTTGGTGTCGTTGTTACCGTTGTTCTTCATGTTCTTGTTTATAGTCGAAAGGATTCCCTCTCGACTATGTTTACGTTCTAAGGTGAGCTTCTTCAGTTCCGCTTCCTGTTTGGCCCTCTTCTCTTCCTCCTCTTGTCGCTTCCTCATGTTCTCGTTATCTTGCCTCGCCTCTGTGAAGGCGGTGAGGAATGCGTCGAAGATGCCGAAGAACTCGTCTGGCTGGGTTTGAGCCGGATCTTCGCCGAATAACCTCACGGCTCTTTCGAAGCGTGTCTGAAATTATTGAGAAATAAGGTGAAATTAATAAAAAGTAAGAATGTGACGTGAAGGAGAATTTTTTACATTTATATTGTTGTTTCATTTAAGCTCACAAGAAAGAAGGTTTTAAAAGAAAATTTTTTCTAAATAATTAATGATCGTTTTTATTAGAAATGGTGGTACAGGTTCACCTAGAGTTTGATTTACCTTCATATCCTGAAATTGATCTTCAATTTCGGCCAAGCGGCACGTCGCTGTAGCTTGAAATTCCCTCATAACAGGCACAAACTTGTCATTCGCAGTGGGACTTTGAGATCTATGAAATTCGATTTCCCGCGTAACGTCTTTCAAACCCGCCCTTAACTGCGCCATATCCTTGCTCAATTCGCCTAGCGAGACCTTAGCGGCGTCCCTGATGTGCGGTATATCTTCGTCTAAGCGTAAAATATCCTTAAACTAAAAACAAGGACCAAATGAATTACTTTCAATTTCAATATCATTTGAAGAACTTACCTTCTTTTCAAGTATTTGTACTAGATAATGTAGTAGGGTGGTGCCTTTGGCGGCGCTGGATTTTGTATCCGCCAGCCTGTTTAAGGAGGCCAGGCGGAAGCCGTGCGCGTTACCTCTGGCACCGCGATTCATGTAGTTACCTAACGCTAAAACTAGTTCAAGCAATCGTCGTAATCTTCTTGAACGGGAAACTTCCCTCGATGCCTCCATTACGCTTGAAATTCTCGGACTTATTTCGTTTAGGGTTAGTTGGAAGCGTTTTTTGTAATGGAGACTTCTTAGGCGTTGTTCGTAGTGGGGAACCCTTAAATTATAATATTTTCTAAAGTTAAATCATGTATATACCATTTCACATAAATTCATACTAAAAAGCTTATTGGTCCAACTCAAGAACTAAGCGTGGTGGTTGTTACCAGTTTACTTACTTGGAAATTTCGTATAAAAATCTATCGGCTCTAGCTAACGAATCGATCTCATCACTATGCTCTTCTAATAGGGCGGCTTCTTCCGGACTAGGAGTGAACTTCAACAGCTGCTCCACCATATCAATAGGTAACTGTTCTTTGCTGTCCATGCTTAGGATCGCTCTTGTGATATCCTCGTCGGACATTTTCAGTTTGGATAGCAGAATAGTGCAGTTCTGCGCTCGTCTGCCGTCTATCACCGAAAGAACTTTGGTTCTTCCCTTACCTAATTGTCTCAGATCTTCGATTGAGCCT
Organism: Oryctes borbonicus; assembly: GCA_902654985.2. Taxonomy (NCBI): domain Eukaryota; kingdom Metazoa; phylum Arthropoda; class Insecta; order Coleoptera; family Scarabaeidae; genus Oryctes; species Oryctes borbonicus. The sequence continues at coordinate 138,297 of LR736866.1, read as the reverse complement.
TCGTTCTTTAAGATAGATCAAGGAAGAAAGTAATTTTTAGAACGAGGAAAAAGATTTATGCATTGTCACTTACCGCTACTCCGTTCTTTTGATAGGCACAGAAAAGTTTATCAATGCAATCCAATTCCATCGCATTGTACAACTTTGTGTCGTCTAGTTCGCTCCAGATGGTGCCGTTAACTTTTGTATCCGGTAACTTCGACCAGTTGAACGACTTCAAAGGGTTCGACGGTTGCGGGACGTTCTTCTTAGGCACTTCTACTTTAATTGGTTCGGTGGCTGGTGCCTGTGGTAGGATTAGGGGCGGTGGGAGACCGGGCGCCGGAGGAGGTGGCGGCGCTAAGGGAGGAGGTGGTGGCGGCATCGGTTTGAAGTCTTTGTACTCTAGCTTAACGTCGACGCCCGACGTCAATCCGATGACTTTCGCGTCGTCGGGAATGCTGCCCGAATTAACCAGCTGTTCCAGGCGGTGTCTCTCGCCGCGTTCGCAGGATATTTGGCGGTCTAAGTCGGCTGCGCGGTACTCTATTTCACCTGCATATGATAAAAATTGTACTATTTTTTGCATGTTTGCTCGCTATTAAAAAGAAAAAGGGTATGTAGGGCATAAGGCCTTAAAAATTGCTTCTTTGATGGCGGTTATTACATTTTAGTCGCAAAATTACATCATCGCACTTACCCAAGCGTTGCTTAGTTTCTATATGGGCGGCCGTTTCCTTCTCCAACCGTTCCTTTATCCTGGCAAGACTAGATTCGAAATCCTCCTTTTCTTGTGTACGCTGATCTAATTCCTGCTCCTTCTTCGCTAAGCGATTGGACATATCTACATTTTCCTTCTCTAATTCTTCGGCTTTCTTTCGGGCGGCTACCAATTCCTCTTCTTTGGCTAGTAAGTGGACGATTTCTTTTACGTTAATATTCAGCGGTGACACGTCTGGATTCCGAACGGTTAATTTCGTTGTATCGGACGTGTCGCTTTGCTGGAGCACTATCTGTTGGACTATCCTATCGAACAGCAACCAATGCTGCGGATGCGAACCGTAATCTAAGGGAATCAGGATGCAATGCTTTAATAGGGATAGGAGATGGGGATAAGCGGCCGTATGACTCAATTTCCGCCTCAATAGCTCGAACATTGAGGTCGCGCTTTTCGTATCGATGTGCTCTTGCTCGAATTTCCTCGCCAATTCCTTCTCATCCTCGTTTCTCACCATTTCGAAGAAGTCCAAATGCCGATCCAACGTTTCGTTCTCGTGTCCCCTCATCTTATCGATGACTGGTTGTATCCCAAGCATTAAAAATTCGTACCTGAGATGCAATCGGAATTCCAGATTCTCCTGACCTAAACCATAGTTCAACACCGCGTTAATGAAGGACATTATCGCGGTTTTCAAGTTGACCTCGTCTCGGTATACACCGGTCGATCGATCCAGATCGTTTATGATCCCTTGGAACCGGGTTCGTTCGTAGGCGAATTTTTGGTAGTGCTGCATCGCGTCGAGTACCTTCTTGTGACCGCCAGAAACCAGACATACTGCCCCCAAGATTTCCAAGACGGCAATCTTCGTCTTGATGTTCTCGGTGCTTAACGATTGAGCAATTGTATTTATGCTGGTCGGGTGGGCAAGAACGTGAGCTCTACCGGTCTGTAGAAATAAGGTTTTAATTAGAATTTGTTATGTGTGTGTAACAAGTAGAGAACAGTGGGTACAAAGGATTGTAAACGATCTCCACCACTTTTCTCTAGGTTGAGTTTAATCAAGTAAAAAGATCAACAAAAGATAATAAACGATTAGGTGTGTAGTTTTGGAAGGAGTAATTCTTTGGAGAAGAAATTAGAAGAATCAATTGAGTCTAAAAGGTTTTAAATAGGCCAAAAGGGCGAAGAATTCTAAAAAAATCAGGCGGAGTATCTGGGCTTCCTTGAAATATACAAATAAAACATTATTTATTAATTTTCCTATCCATCCATCTCATCAGCGCATCACATAGACTCCTCAGTAACTCCAGTTTCAAGCAATGTGTTTATATAACTCAGCGACTATCAGAAACGCTATTATTATTATTTACTATTGAAGAGTATAGTTTCAAATACAGCGGAGATAATAATCTTTCTCTCTAGTCGCCAGATCATTAAGTGCGCGATTTAAAGCAGAAGTACCATCGTTCCGTGTCGGCTTCCTAGCCTTCGGCCAAGTTCACGCTTCACTAGGAAACCATCGAACTAGAGCCGAACGTGAAATAAGTAAGTATATTCTCCGTATGTTGGAACAGCATTTCGATTCGCACGGTCAGATAGCGCACAAGTAGATGTGTATTCAACAACCGAGAGAGCGAGAGAGAGACTCGACTTTGTAGCACGGATAGGGAAGAGCGGCTTACATAGTGCACACAGGAAGAAGGCACTATTCGCACATATAAATAAATCCGCTAATGGTTTATGAATCGCTTGAGTAGAGCAGCTTTCGTTGTCGTTATCGGGATCCTATTTATTATTGTTTGGTCGAAAATAAACGATGCCATGGTGCGAAGGAGTTGCTTCGTCGATTATTAAAAGCGCCGATGTTTAGATGTAAACAGTTTTAAGCGCAATAACAGTGCTTGTAGTTGTCGATATTATTTTAAGATTAACAATTATTCTAGGATCATAGGCGCCATGGCGATTTATAGTTTGACCCTTGTAGCATTTCAGTATAGTTCAAATTTCAAACGCTGAGATCCGAAAACGGAAATCACTGAAAATAATGGTAAATTCGGCAAGTTTTGCGATCTTCTCTGCAACAAAGAAAAATTCTAGAACAGTATTATTTCCAAGTATTCTGTGCTTAACAATGAGTCCTAGTCTATTTAAGGCGCTGCTTTCCAATTATAAGGGTCCTATGAAAAGTTTCAAGAAGATGGAGTTACTTGTAAAATTCTCGAAAATTTCAGCCGTGTTGGACGCAGCAATATTATAAATAGCTGGGTCTACTCCGATTAGTTTGACTTTAAATTCAAATTTCACATAGTTTATTTTCAATTTTCTATTTGCAAACTCGTTAAAGGAATTCTTGTGTATTTTCAAACACCTAAAGATACGATAAAATAGAAAAAAACAACAACCCTCGTAGATTCTCCGTTTATCGCATACATTTAATTACCTTCGGCTTTACAATTACTCAGATCGTACCTAACACATCACATTGCCAGTAGTAAGAATTAAAGATACGTTAGCTTATGTAAACGCGAGAAGAATCGTTCATTAGCGGCATACATACACACACCCTGCGCGATATTGTCCGCGATAAAACCGCGAAGAGGCTGGCAGGGAAGAAGTCTACGCGGCGAGTAGGAAATTGTTGCTTCGCAAAGGTCAATGCTGTCTTCGATCCTATGATAAGTGAAGACAAACAGTGCTAAAAAGCGTAGGTAGTCATTAGAAGTACATTGATCGATCGCGTTCGGTTGATAACAACGACTGAAAACGACGCAGGCAACCGCTTACGTATGTATGTTACGTTACGTATGCTACGGTATGATGCTGGTTAAGAAAGGCACGTATAGATTATCTTTGAAGAAGTATTAGATACATCGTATACGTACATGACCAGTGAGTAATTCAAAGTGATCATTGCTGTGCGAATGTAGGCATCGATTTGAGATAGAGGATTTTAGCTTCTAACATTGCTAACACTGGAGGTACAATATTATACCCATCGTATTATACCGGGCGATGCATTTATCTTGAAACGACTAAATAACTCAGAAACGATTTATTTAATAGAAAAAAAAATGAAGAGAGTAAGCATATTAAACGGTTTAAGCATAGAAGTGCCATCAATGTCTTTAATTTTTTTTCAAATGCAAACCTATAATTTGTTTCATTAAAGTCTGTTTAAGTCCACGAAAAAACAAATAACTTTGCACTGAAACTATTTTATTTAAGGGAGTTGGCAACATTGGAGTTTTTGTCATTAACTGAAAACATGTAGAAACAGTAGAATTTCCAAAATGGAATCAACATCGTAACATGTTGGTTTGGATCTGGTTATCCAGAAGTATTCGATACTCGTTTTCATATCTGAAACGAGAAGATGCCTTCTGAAGCATGGTTATTTTTCAAATGAAGAAGTGCTGACCTCTAGCACTGTATTAATGTAGTAAGATATATTAATGATTCGATTAAATCTGGACGACTTGGAGTAAATGTGTTTGTTATAAGTTTAAAAAAGCGAGAAATCATTACTTTTTCGGTGCAATTACGCACGCGTATAAAATACGGACTTACAGAATTATTCATCAAAGCCTTCACGCAACCAATAATGCTGGTATGGATCGTGCTTTGTGCGGTGAAATAATCCATACGCTCCAGAAACTTGAGGAGGGCCAGTAATCCTTCTAATTCGATAAATCGCAGCACGAAGCTGTTCGTTGAAGTTCTAAGGGCCGTTTTTAACCCGTCGATTTGTTTCGTTCTTGATCGCACATCTTCCTCGACGTTCGTTTCAGGGTACTCCATCTGAAAAGAACCGTTGGTGAAATAATATACGCACATTTAAATTTAATGTTAGTTTTTGAGGTTGGTATATTGGTGATTTTCTAAAAAACTAGGAACTGGTTCTTTCAAAAGAATTTTTAAGATTCTCATCAAGAATTGCGAATTACCAGATTTCCAAAAATATCATTTAAACTCTATTTTGGAGGAAATTATAAAATAAACAAATGGCGATTTTGGCTAATTTACCGTCGCTAATGTTCGCAGTCGTTCGATATAATGTTCTGGGGCATGCGATTGATCGACCGTATCTTCGCCTCCTCTTCTTGAACAGTAGATCTGCCATTTCTTCTGAGATGGTAAATTCAGCATGGCTGCTTTATTAGGCGCAGTCAAATCTAGTTCTTCCTGTAAAATAAAATAAAAAATATTGAGGTCCGTTGGGAATTCCCAAATAAAAACAATACAATAGATAAACATCTACGAGCTTTATTTTCTCGTGGATGTATGTTAAATTTCGTGGTTAGAACGTATTGTAGAAAATGGAGTAATTAATTATTGCAAAATATAAGAATTATGTAAAGTGTCAATACACCTTACAACATATCTGTTGGGTACTTCGCATGTCTGATCGAAAGTAAAAATTCTTGCGAATACAACATATGCTGTCGTTTACTTTTTGTACCTCAGTAAATATTTTTGGAACAACCGCATGACACGTAAAGTAAATTATTCACATTTTTCACGCACTTTGACGTTCACTAATCGAGAAGCGATAAATGTTGTTTGACTCATTACAAAGCCTTGAAAATCTTGATAAATGGTGTTAGAAAATTTGATATGGAAAGACTAAAACATGCGAAAGAAGGTTAATGTTAAAACAAACGAATCCTGTTCATGCCTTATGCAGTAGCTAACATTCAACGTTGAACAAAATATTTTCACATCTGCTCTTAATCCGGCTCTGGTGCGATGTAATCCCTTAACAAAAACCATAGCTTTACATCACATCGTAATCATTAAGCAGCACTTCGAAACGCTCACGCTAATAGCCAAGGTGATTCGATTGCGAGCAGAAAGCGTCTAAAATTACATAAAACCTGTTATTTATACGCGCGTACGTTCCTCTTTGTGCGAATTTTATGGTCGCTTAATGTGGAAATTCAACGGCAAACGATACACGATTAGGAAAGGAAAAAACGCGTATGGAAGTATAGAAAAGGCGAGCAGACGTCTCAAGTATCGGCGGCGAAGGCGAAACGTTCATGGATCGAGAATACGTTGAGTAAACATCGAAATTCGACTTTCAAAACATTCTGTTCTGAACAAGGGAGACGTATGTACAATGCCTAGCGGGATGTAAACGCCGCTCCATAACGATGTCGAAATATTAGCGTAACTGCGATAGGTGCTAACGAAATGTAAATATAATATAAAACTTGTACGAATTTCGCTAACTGATCGTATTGGCCTGAAAAAGAAGCGCAATGACCGATCCAAAACATAGGTGTGTACTTGCTAATAGGGTATTTATGACCTTACTAGGTACACTGCCGTTCAGTGAAGTTCGGTCATACGACAAAAATCTATTATATCACACTGTATACAATTATTAATACATAAAATTAGAAAAATATTAAGCATACACTCTTTTCTAAGGGATTAAAGCCATAAATTATTATGTAAAGTAGAAATATTGCGACGACCACAATAAAGTCCCTTTTATTATCATTTTTTTTTAACAAAACTTATCGAAAGAATGCCTAAAATAGTTCGAGCGGTGATTAACAGCAAAGGAAGTTTTTTCGATGAAAAAAAAATATAATGTTCAGTATGTTATATTAGGTCAGAATAACTTTTTATTTATTTATTTTTGTTTTTTTTACCTGTACATACAATAAAATTGCATTTTGTTTTTAGTTTCGTTTGTTTCTGTAACCTTTTCATGTTTTTTACCAACCGACCGAACTTCTCTGAACGGCAGTGTACGTCTTCAAATTTTCAAGGAAGCTGTTTCTAACAAGTTATGATCCTCGGTACTCCTTTTAAGTCAAGCAATTTATTGCACATTATTAAATTATACCTGCACTAATGGGTGATACCACAAAAGGCTCAGCGTTCGAAGAAAAAAAAACAGTATATCAAAGAAATACCGCACACGTACAGTAGCACCGCGCGTAAGTAAGTTTCTCCGGAAGTTCCTTTATCGATCGCTAATGTAAAACGCAAGGCTGGGTTCAGCGCTTTATTTGAAATAAACGCCAGTGCAAATCTCAATTAGAAGTATTTAGCTGTTTCGACATCGATTTCATTAACGAAGCTATTATATTGTATAATAGTTATTAAGTGTACTTCATTAATACAATCGAAATAAAACGTTCAATATTTAATTAAACGAAAGTATTTATACTCTACTGCATGTTTTCATGTTGGCAAGATTGCTATCGATAGACAATTATAGCTATAAAAGTGGCTGTTTAACGGAAAGCGTTGCAAAAGTGAAATTAAAAGACTAAGTATCTTATTTCTGTTAGATAAGAATCTTGCGGTTTTATTTCTATTGTTGTACTCCGTGAACGTTCCCTTAATTTGTTAATAATAATAACTAGTTTGAAAGTATTATTACAAAATGTATAAAGCTAGCTGTATAATATAAAGTGCATATTGCGGGTTTATGTAGCGATGGAAATCTTTTTAAATATTACAGGTTGGATCCGGCTCTGGTCAAACAAATGTTTGGAAAGCGCACCCAGCACTATAAGATTATTAAAATTTAATATGGCGTCCATTTAACTTCAGGAAGTTGATAAGAGTACCTCAAAAATCGCCATCTTGAGTTTTCGCTCAATATCAATTTCTTATCGAAAACAATGACTTTCATATAAAACTTTCTTTCGTTCCTTTAATACTTACGAAGATATTTGGCAAATACAAGAATTATTAAAATTATTTTAATTCAGCACATAAAACTGCAAAATATTTCCTATTTACCCAAATCTCCAATTATAAGAAAATTACCCATGCAATCCCACTAAATTTGAGACACCCGGTATAATAATAAATAATGGTTATAAAATACCATTATTTCTTAGATCTATAAATAGGGTAAGGAAATTTAGAATATTATAAGTTTTACATCTTTTTTTTATTATTTCTTACCACTAATTCAGCAAATTTTGCGTCCAATTCATCTTGAGGTGGCATTGGTTGCGTTGGTGTTAGAGCTTGGAGGGTGAGAGTTCCGGTATTTTCTACAACACAGTACGTTATCTCGGGAGGTTCATCGTCCTGAAATGAAAAACGTAAAATGTAATATTCATCGTTTGGAAGACTAAACGGTTTAAAGGTAAGAATTCCATCAGACATTTAGCCTCTGGGCTCCTAGATTGGAGATATGTTTGCCCCAACGTCTACTAAATGAAGATATTAACCCATTTTACGAATGGCATTTCCTTGTTGGCTTATTGGATTTATCGATAAACGATATAATTTAAAATGCCAGGTGAAAGTGGATTACATTATTATTACTTCGATAATTCCTTGGTCAACCTAAATACTTTTCTCGGAGCAAGTGGTAAACGGCAACGTGTTCTTAGCGTGTCACGTAATGCATATTTTTTTCGGTACGCTTTTGCCCGCTTTTTCATTTATTTTATATGAAGTCAATTCGCCGTTCATTTATACGGAACCGTTTCTAAATTCGGATTCGCAGATTTGAATGAAACTTGGATACTTGCAATACTACAGCAACATTATTCTTATGATGGTGAATGTAAAGCATTCTATGCTGCAGAGGGTTAAGTGCAGTTAATTATTGCCCAACATGCAAATGGTAACTCGAAATTACATCAGATCCAGCAGAAAAATCTGCCTCTTGACTCGCACGCACAGCACCTAATTTTGCCACAGTCAGGAGCAGGTCCTCTATCTATATCTTATGCTTTGGATCTTCAGCCTATCGAACGCTTTTCAAACAGCTGGAGTGCTAGCTCTGACAGGATTTTATATCTTGGAGGTCGTAATGTACGTAAAAACAACGAACATAGCTTTAGAACTGATAAAGTTGCAAAGGTAAAACTTGAATATCGAGCAATTATAAAATTCTTAACAAAACAAGGAAGAATCTACAAAATTTATTCGTGAAGAAATGTTGTCTGTATACGGGGGTGATTGTCCGTTCAGGTCGATTATTTGTGAGTGGTCAAAATTATTTAAACATGGTCGAGAGTCACTGGACGATGATCCTCGTGCACGTCAGCCTGTTGACGACTTTCCAAAGCTGTCGTTGCTGAATGTTGCTTCATAGAAATTAACTATTCACCTGATAATCCAGATCTAGATCCCTGTGACTATTCCTTTCAAAAATTCTTTTTTCAAAAAAAAACACTTAAGGGGAACAAAATTTATAGGCAACGACGTATTTTACAGACAAACCAAAGGAATCATTTAGATGTTATTGAAACTAGGTGAGCTAGCATCCAAAAGTAAAGGGTCTACATTGGTTAAATTTTTATTATTTTTCTAATCTTTTTTTTTCATGCCTAGTCTGAGGAATGTAAAAACGACGTATTACGTTAGTTTGAATAAAAAATATTATGCATCATCATATCGAAATAATTCACAAAAACATAATTAACCAATTCACACATCAAGCAAAAGAAAGTCGATAAATTACAGAAACTTATCGTACCCATCAGCCTAGCTTATTGCTTACAATGATATATTACCGCCAGACGTTACAAACGCAAGTAGGTAGATAGGTGTAAAATTCCAATTGATGCCAATCGTGAATCGGATGACACAGCGTGTACGAAGTAAAAGCAGAGAAAGTGGTCCCAAAAATAAACAACGGCGTGTGTACGCACAGCCTCCCCGAGGGCATATCCGATCCGATACGAAATTCTTGAATCATCCTCGAACGAAATCCCATCTACACATGCAGCTGTAAACGGCGAGGAAAAAAAACCTGTTCGCCGGAATTGGAGTAGGTAGAGAGGCCTCTGCTAAGGCGCGAATAAACAAATAAATTATGCCGATTACCATCTCATTTGGTACGATATACACACATATAGATGACTGTTCCTATTTTGCATCGGAATTTTACAACGTTGGGTCGTATAACATCGCTTTCTGTTTATATTTTTATGTAGTACAAGTATGAAAAAAAAAACAACAACAAGGTTGGGCTATTATATTGTGCGATTCGAAAAAAAAAATGGAAGCCGTATTATTTATTTTTAAATTAGTGGGCGAGTTACAAGGGTACTTTGCAGTCGAGAGTCTTAACATATATTCTTGACGTGTATGATGTCAGCGCCCTCTTAGTGCTTATATTTTTCAGTTGATATTAATTGGAAGTTAAGCAGCAATCTTATAGGGTTAATATTAAAAAAAATTGAGACCGTAAATCGGTGTCAAAAAGAGTGTCAGCCCAAAACCTGGGTCTACAGGGATACCAGTGAGCAGATAGAATGCTTTGGAGGTTCTACAATCCATAGCTGTAACAATTTTTCAAACAACTCTTTAGTTAACGTTATCAAAGTAAATACACTATCAGTCTGCTGATTTTTTGTTTTTCATTTAGCCAACAATGTTTTTTTTAAACAAATTTGAGGTCGAAAATCGAAAAGCTATTCATTGCGCCTTGGGTTTATTTTTAGAGGTAGACGTGATAAAATAGCCTCAAAAGATTATCGCGGTTACATATTTGAACTATCGTAGACGTCAAATATCTTCTCTATGATTCAAAAATTTATTTAAGTGTTCCCAATACAATATTAACAAAACAGGTTAAAGCTGCTTCTGTTGAATGAAAGACGCAGTAACAAACGTAAGCATACGAAGCGCCCAGAGAATTTGGGAGTGGATTATTATTATTATTAAACCAAGCAAGCGGAATGCCTGGCTATATATTTTTTGTTAATGTAGCAAGTATTAATTGTTTAATCGTTATTTTTATCCGGTTGATCCGTACCGACCTTGGCTTATATTTATTACCTATTTTAATTCTAATTCGGTTTATTTGGGAGGAGTCGACAAAATTACGCTATTATATTGTAATTTAGGTTGCTTATTAAGCTCGAGCTAGCTACCTAGGGGACTACGCTTGGGTGCATTTTATAGAGACTAATTTAAGAATTATACGCTGTGTGATTTCGATATTGTTGTCGTTTTCCAGGAAGGAACTATGAATTAATGTTATTTCGAAACGTTAAAAGGCACGGTGTCTATAAAATGAAATGGACTGTAAAAATAGGTTTTATGTAATAATCATTATATATTGGATAAATATTCCAAAATAACAGCGAGAACTTTTTTAGTACTTCAGGGCTTATAGTGGAATAATTTTGAATGGCTCCAGGTTTGACCGGAAATGCCCCTAATTATACGAGAAATAATCCAAACCTGTCTAGCTAGCTGGGTTGGGCCAACTCCATCTGGTATCTCTCCGTGTATACAACTCTATAGCTGTTCCTTACCAAACTTTTGGGGTTTGGGGGTTTTCATCTAGTTATGACTAATAAGAACGATCTTAGGTTCTTTTTTAATCTTTCTTACTGATTCTCTCGGTCAAACTGGAAGCAACTCAACATTCAAAATTATTCAAGGATGATATAGCATAAGCCATCCAAAATTCAGTCAGCTGATGGTATTACACTTAACCACGAATTAAATTTAAGTATGTATTTCTACAGAGATTTTCTTTAAAATATACAAACAGCGCGTGATTGTAATGTAAATGGTAAATCTTCTGGTTAAAAATGGAAAGTTACCGACCTACTCCTATAAAACCCACTAGAACAAAATAGCTTATCTAATAAGTCAGGGTATACCGAAGAAAATTTAACAATTATAGTAATTATTAGGCCGATAATTAATCGTAATTATATTCTAACCATACACACCATAATAATGAATTTATCCCGTTCACGTTGGTGTAATTATCATCATTATTGCATGCAAAACGAAATGTTTGATAAATGTCTATAAAAATTAATAATACGTACCGAAGCTTGAGTAAATCGACCGTATACGTGGTAATTAAAGGAAAATATGTATGTAACATATTCTTTTCGTAATTAAACGGCACTAAAGCTTAATAAAGAAACAAGGTCAAGTTCAGCGAATCAATTATTAAAAGCTTTTTATTAATGAAACAAAAACAAAGCAAAAAAGAAACATGCTACAACCGAGGCAAGGTTAGATATGTTTCTTTTTTTTCTGTAGCTAGAACACACCTGAACTAAAATAAGTATAAATAAGTAGAACGCATGGAATAGTTGGCTCATTATGTCAGAGGAAAACAGCGAAATATTCTACATGTATCCGAGGCAGCGAGGAAAAAATTAATGGGATTTATCGAAGAGGAGACCTTGATTCTTACGTGTACGTTGTTTATGCCTTCGCGCAGAATTGATGCTATACGGTATCGGCTAACAGTAATGGCTTAATTTCACTTTTTACGGGTTACATCAAGGTTGTCGCGAAATAGCTAATGCCTTTTCCAGCGATCACGTCACCGAGATGGTTAAACGGCGACGGAGCGGGCTGAAGAAACGGTTTCCTCCATTATTCGAGAAGAATAATGAGAAATAATTGCATGGTTAGTTCGAGATGGTAAATAAAATATTTTCTTTTCTATACATCTGCTTGCAGAAATATCTAACCGCATACCTACCTACCGTAACGATAATACAAGGTTTATCGATCGAAAAGAAGTGTAGAAGTAGATCGTAATGGAATGTGGAATGATGAGTGTACTTTTTAAATCATTTACCGAGTGAAACATCATCAGAAAAATAATGTATACAATTATGTTGAAATAGAAAAGATAAATAAAGATATAATAAATGAAAACTTTTTAGATTTTAAAGATTCCAATAGTTAAATACCTTATTTTTCATATATTTTAGTTAGAAAGGTTGCATCTGTTAAATATTTTTAAAACAATCTGTATAAAGCGAATATGCTTATTATTCCTACAACATATGATGCCCCTATAATCTCGAATTAAATCATCGCTAAATAAAAACGCAGTCTGGAATCGTCGAAAGTTTCTTCGCGAATAAGTTGCAGCTGCGTCTGCGGTATGTTTCTCTTGATATTCGTCGTTTGCTGTACGCATTCGAGCTAGTAGATTGAAAGCAAGGAGTTTCGTATAGCTGGGAGGGAATTCCTTGCATCTCCGAGAAGAAAATATGATGGATACGGGAGAAAAATGAAATTTCTCTCTGGTCATTGTTGTTATGGTTAATTTGTTTGGAATGTCGATGGAATGATGAACTCTGTAAGAGCTGCGCATATACAGCTACGGCTTTAAAATAGAAACTGTGATGCTTTACACTTCCTTAGCGGAGCATATATTTAATTCTTTATAAATAATTACTTTCCTGGGTGTATTTTGCTTGCGGTTTTTCCGTTTCTAAACTAGTTCAATGAGCATAGAAACAACTTTATAAAAAGGTTACCCCATGTAGAAACAGATTGGAATTTCCTTTAAACATCAAACAAATGATAACCTTGTTCGGTAGCGATATTAACAAGGCTGCACTACAATAATTGAAGCGGAAATTGACTAAAGTAGAAAATTCATAGCAGTTACGTCTGCGGTTCCTGATGAATGGAATCGTGAGATATCGTGGCTTGCCTATGTTGATGGGAAAAGCACTTTTAGAAACCCTGACCTTTGTCACGGAGGGTTAGGTCGTGAATAAACGTAAATGTCAATCTTGAAGAAGCGACGAGCTCTTATACATTTAATCCATACATTGAATAGTTAAAATAATTTTCAAATACAGACATAATTGCAGATAAAGAGGAAAATAAATTGCTTATGCGTGCGTTAAAATGAATCTAAATCCAAAAGTGATTATGAGCAGTACAAACGCAGTTATTCGCAGCGAATTTGGACGCTCGTCTGCTCTCGAAGAAGTCGAGCAATTAGCGACCAGAGAACGATCAACGATTGTTGGTAGCAACTATTCAGTAGTATGTAGGAAAACAACCACATTCAGAACGCATTGTACAGATTTCAGCGAATTGGTTGCAGCGGTCACGGTCGTTAGCGCCCAGCAAATTTCGAGAAATTTAAAAGAGGAAGGAACTGGACCTAAGAATATTTATGACAGGATGATTAAAATCTTTGGCAAAGAAGCGCTAATATATTTTACGGTAAAGTGTTAGTGTAAACGATTTGGATAGAACAGGGAAACAATTGAAGATTGCGCAAGATGTGGAAGGCTTGTTGAAACAAGAACCATCGAAAAAATGAAGAAAATTGAAAAACTGGCCTTAGCATATCGAAGAAGAAAGGTTTAAATGATTGCTGCTGAAAATTAGAAGCGGAAGAAAATAAAAATTGTGTCGACAACAAATTTATGAGGAAACCTGGCGAAGATCTTTTTTTTAAAGATTATAATGGATGATGAGACATGGGTGAATTAATGGAACCCGCCGACCAAATAAGAATCCATGCAATGGGTTCATACGGATCTGTGCCGCCGAGAAAAGCCAAAACGTAGTCTTAATCAAGAAAGTTGATGGCTACGGTTTTTTGGAATGCAGAAGGGATATTGTTAATTGAATATATGGAGAAGGGTATGACAGTAACAGAGGAATTCGACGAGGAAACAATGAAAGAATTTAAAACTGCCACTCAACAAATGCCACTCAACACCCTACAACCACTCGCAATATTTGATTTGGATGTACTTGCCTTAAATACAAGATATCGTCAAACTGAGTCTTGTATGTATTTGATATGAAGAGAATAACTTCTGTTCGAGGTTATAATTTTACTTGATCGACGAATGCCGTAAGCTAAAAAAATATTCCTGCAAAAATGTGAACGCTAAAGAATTTTTAAACGAACAAATTGAGACGTTTAACATTTTACAACTATGAAACCGTAAAATTGCAATCACCTGTCTAAAAATAAAAATAACCAGGCATCGTTTGAATAATTACAGCCCGTAATTATTGCGAAAGGTTAAACAGACATCCTGATTACCGATGGAAGAATTTCAACTATTAATTTCAGTCACAATCTATTTTAAAAATTCGTTCTTAAAAATATCTGCTTTATTTTTAGAACATTTACATAACCCATTAACGTTCGACAACGAGGAAGTGAATCCCGCGTTTTAGATTAAGCGTCTTCTTCGATATTCGCATGCAAATTGAACCTCTCGAGGATTCTATAAATATCGTACGCTATTTTTAGCGAAAATTTACTAACAAGTAGATTAATAAAAAAGCGGAATGCTATTAGGTTTCTTTTTTTGGTAGATTCGCTTTGTGGACATGGATATTAACAAGGTTGACGTGTTGTTAAATACTACAACGTTGCTAATATAAACTTGTACATACTAATAGGAATCATTTTGCATATTCACATTTGTACAGATAATATTTATGTTTGTAAAATAAATTGTCATTTGAACTATACGCAAGGTGAGACGGTTTGGATAATTTTATTTATTCTTTAAATAAAGATAAAATTAACATTTTAGTAGTTTATTTAAAAAGAAACACTCTGTATTATAAGATTTTTGTATTCTACATCTCTACGTTCTTCGCATTTTTTATTCAGGGTAAATTATGCTATTTATGGAGACTCATCATTTGCCATAACGACAATTTGAGCAGCTGTACCAGCCTGGTTGGACAATGAACGTTCGGAACGGCTAAAATGATTAAAGAGATGGCAAAGGTTGTGGCCATCTCGAAAGAACGTGTTTGTCATATATTCATTTAAGATTTGGGCATGAAAAAGGTAACTCTGCGTCGAGTGCCGCGCCTGCTCATTCAGGATTAAAAATGTATTGGAATGAATATTTCCAATGTGCTGTCGGAGCAGCTTCAGCGAGAGACTATGTTAGCTTAATACGCCAAGCTAACCAAGATTTCTCAAAAACAGTTGGAACAACAAAATCAATGCAATCGTGCAATCTAAAAACGGGTAGATATTTTTCAGTACGACTAAAAATTTTACTGCAGCTTTTACACACATTTCAAAAATCTAAAACAAGCGAACGTGGACGAGTGTAAACACCGGCTGTACTATGCAATTACTTGTTTTTTTCTATGTATTGTGTACTCATATGTATACTTTGTTAATTATTTTTATTTCAAATTCCCTTTCTAAGCATGTAAACTTCTCGTTTCCTTGACATTTGCACAAATTACCAAAATAACTTAAATTAACAATATTTATTCATGCTACAAATGTCAGAGAAAACAAAAAATTGTATAGTTCCTCCTAAAATAATTGCCCGTAGTGTATCCGCAATAAAAATGAAAGGTTACTAGAAATCAAATGGTGCTATATATACATGGTTCTGTAGAAGTAACGTATAACTCTAATATTTCAGTAAATGTAAAGTTTTAAAGAAGAAACTATTAACAACATTTATTTGACAAGTTATTTTCTATTATTTTCCACCGTTTGTGATTTCTTTGAAACGTCTTCGTATAATAACAAAATAAAAATAATATTGTTTTTGAATGATAACATTTTTTAGCAGATTTGGGACCCTTAGTTAAGTACATATTATGAGACTTAATATGGATTGTTTTCATGGAGCTAGATCAAGATAATCATCGAGAAAAAATTAAAATTTTGGATAAGGAATTTCTCCTTTTGTTTTTAAGTGGAAGAAAATTCAATGTGTTTAAATCGTGTAACCTGGCAGGCTATTCAATAAAACCTCGAGGAGCGGGAAAACTTGTATTTAAGTACTGTCGAACATTGATTGCATAATGTGATGGAACCCCATCTTGTTGAAATCATAAGTCGCGATTTTGCATATTTAGTTGATTGTCATTAAAAAACAGATTCAAAATTATGTGATACAGAGTGGTTATGCAGCAAATTTAAGTAACCGATCCATGTAAAGGTGCTTTCTAAGAAATATGGACCTACGATTGGTTGCCCAACAATCCCAGCCCACACGTTAAGATTTTGGGGATACTGTGTAAGATTTGCCAAAAATGTTACCGTTATAAAAATATATACTTTTTTGTTGAAAAATCCACAATTCTATTTTTACGAATTCTCCAAAAGAAGGTATTTACCTATATTCGAATGACCTTAAATATTTACTGTATCCAACGCTAATTAATATTAGTCCCAATATGCTATTCTAATTTATGCGGCTACTCTCTAAAACGACGAGAATTGGTAAAATTGAGCTATTTTTTAAACATAAGAACTACATTCTTTCCACATTGCTATGTCGCCGAAATTATTTAAATAATAATAGGAAAAGTTCCTGTGACATTTAGATACTGAGCACACCTTAAAAATATACAAATTATCTTCCCGAAGAATCGACTTGGTACGTTACAAAAGAAATTGCTATCAAGGATAACATAGAAACGGCGCTCTGGGTGTGTATTTTGAATACAAATCGATATTCAATTGTCATGAAAGTGTTTATATCTATAGATACACATGCAGTTATAGTTTGTTGTATTGTAAATTCTAATCTAGATGTGCACGAATTCTTCGTTCGTCATTGTTATTATTATCATCGTTATAACGGCATAACTGTATATGCCCAAATCTTGTTCTGTATGAAATGCGTGCAGCGGAGAGATATGTAAATGATACCATCCCGGTTGCATGATTTTAATACAAGGTCGAAGCGAAAATTTTTGAAACGTAATATCCATGTGTGCAGCGTTCTACTATTTACATATGGATATGTAACTTCTATTGAATTAAATTTGTTTCATTACTGGAGCCAGCCGTTTTGAGGTGTGTGTGGATGCCATCAAAGTATCCGCGTCAAAATACAATTCAATGCGATTAGTAATAGAAAAATAGACAATCAATACGTTGTTGAGCGGGAGTTCTTTTGAAATGCGGAACTCTTGCCGTTTGCAAGCCTCCTAACGTCCTATACGTATCTTGAACTGTTTTCGACGTGTTAACATTTAATCCAAACAACGCTAAAGTATCGCCGCACTCCGCACTACATAAATCGAATTAATTATAATTCTGGACGGCTGTTTCAAGGATACGTCGATTCCCGTTTTCAAATGTGAAAATGAAATAAATATTAACGCGGGAAGATTGAAGAAATGTTATCCATTGACTGTGGAGAGAATTACTTTAAAATATTACGAATGTGTTTTGTATTATTAGGTTCGGTGAAAAGAGCAGTGTCCTTGTACAGTACAAAAGGACAAGGACTTTTGTCATCAATGTTTCTTTGGATAACGTTTATGTTTTAGTTTCTGAACAATACAATCAACATTTTCATTCTTTAAAATTGAAATTGTACTTCACTAAAACCCTTACCACAATACTGAATAGCCCAGCTATTCAGCTAGACTACCCGACAAAAACATAGACGCGGCATCGTTTTTATTTACCAAACAAAGTTTATAGACATTATATAAAATGTAAATGAGGGTTATTAATACTTGTTATGTAAATAGTCCATTTATAGATATTTCTGCTTCGTCGAGGATATGTTCAGCGATTTGTCGCTCGCCTACGAATTCGATTTTGTGCATGTTTAATGAAGGAAACTGAGAGACATTAAAAGATTGTCCGTTCCAACTAATTTCGAAAAAGGATATTTTAGTTACTCCGGATAAAACAATATCCGTTCGGACATATAACGTTTTCTCATTGTACTTACTTGCTTCGCTGTATCTCACAGGAACTGCGGATTTACTTAATAATTTACGTTTATTATTTATTAGAATGCCTGTTGGCTTAACATGTTTCTCGCAGATTAATTTGTGTCTTATCTTATCGGTGTCCATCATTACAACAATAATAATGCCACAATTTCGCATCCACGCTTTCGCTCTATTCCCATCATTCACAGGAAATTTGAAAAAACTGATATTCTTATCTTTTTTATTTTTTAAGCAATTTACATAAACGCACATATGATTCGCGGTAGTCATCTTTCAGGAAATGCTATGTTAAACCCGATCGATGTTACCAAAACAGTAATTCAAGAGAGACTGAACGAGCTCCGTTTTATGGGATTCGAAAATCTCGGTTTCTATCCGACTTGATGCGCCATCTACATGTCGAACGCTGTTTTGGTTCCGCATATACTTATAACACGCTCACTTACAAGAACAAGGAAACCATCACAGACCGACGGATCCCAAATATACATTTATAACACGCCTTCTTTTTAAATATTACCCAATGAAGACAATCCTAAGGTTTCTACTACAAAATCATAAAAAGACATTAAATATTCACCAATCGTAAGATCTTTAAAAGGTTTTTTAACTCACGCCCCTCTTTTTGCGGTCATGCACGTTTATATTTTAAAATACATTTTGGTGTAAAAAAAGGGTACGTTTTGTTACTAACATAAGAAATCTCCATTTTTATTAGGAAATGGGGACGGGGTTTCTGAACGCCCACAATTTGAAAATAAACCAATAAAATAACCGCGTAACTTTAGCATTTACTTCAATGCGTACTTTATGATCAGTTGCATGGATAGGAATTAAATTTTAATTTAGAATTAAGTTAATAACATCAAAACCTTCTATCGACATGTTACATATGGTTGAAATCAGAAAAAGAAGCTGTGTGAGGGCGTTCACACCCAACATGGCGCGGATGAGAAATATAAAAATCGATAATGGCCGAAAAGCCATATAAAACACACCAATGAGCAGAAGATCGATCCCCTATCCTGTATCTCCAATAATAAGCGAAATTTCCATAATGAGGGCCAAAAATGAATCAGCCTAGATGGAGAAGTTATGAAGTAGATTATTATTACAATGTTTTTGCAAGCGCTATCGGGGGCTACTGGAATGGATGGAATAGATGATCATCATCATCAGTAGTAAAACTGAATTCCACTGATGATGACGGCTTGGCTATTGAAACATGTGTTCAGTGCGAGTGAAATATCGCGGTAGGACTTTTAGTGAAGTGTTCCAATAGTACTTGTTTAATTTACTTTTTTTTTTAACAGAAGAAATTCTTACTCTTTCAGTTGGGTATACATTATTTTAAAAATTCCGTGGCTTACTTTAACCTATTTATACACACACACAATCTCAAATTCCTACACATACTACTAACCTCCATCCGTTTTCTTCTCTTACATAAAATTATTGACATCGCTTTATTGAATTATTATAAAACGCGCGATAATTGCAAAACTTGCATCTTGGCGAACGCGACGCAGAAACTTATTCTAATTAAGTTAAACGAGGCAGGTAATTGAATGGAATTTTCCCGGTCATTTCAATTTCTTCGGTACGAGATGATGATTCCGCGGAATTTTTTAATGAATTTGGATTTGCGTAATTATTGCATGATTTATTAGGTTCCATAAGGAAACGGTGACTCTTGTTCAGTAATGTAGCACGTCAAGGTCTATGCGATGGAATTTTATATACGACGACTCATTTCCGCTAACAGCGTTTTGCTCTGCATCTCTGCGGTAATTTGGATTTGTAGTTTATCTGTACGAGGTGAAATATTAATTCCCTTTTCCGTTTTTTTTTTTTGCACATATGAGGAGTAAAATATGATTTTTTTTTTACGTTTTTTTCGAGATATATTTATCCTCACTCTGGGGATCTTGCTTATCATTGGACATACAGGGTAGGTTTAAATTTGGCAAAGTTGATAATCCTTGTGATCCATCCAGAATAACAGGAGTTTTCTGTCAGTGTTAAAGAAAACACCAGCCATGGTATGCATCTCAGCTGTTGGTACAGCGGTAGGTGCAATTTCTGATTCGTTGGTTAATTCGTTGCCCTAATACCGGATCCTTAGTATTGGATACCCTATCTAGTATTAGGAATTTTTTTTTCCTTACCCAAATGCCATTTTTGTTTGGTCACCATACCAGTCCAAACGACTAAGATAAATCCAAACCGCGTTAATCTTTCCTTAATCAAATTGATCAATTCAATATCTATTATTTCCACAGTCCCAACAATCAGATACATTTTATTCAAAAGTTAAATTTAGAAATTTGAGCACAAGGTTTAACCTGTTTTACATTAGACACGTTCATCTTACAGGCATACGACATTCCTGAAAACAAAATTATGTACATATCTAATTAGCAATGAGTTCATTTAACGATCTACCTTTACAAGACGTATGTGCGTGTATATTGGCTGCCACAATAGCAACATTAGCGAGAAATTAAAATATTGAAAAATGTTAGAAGGTAAACTTACATTCAACGAACGACCTTCGTTTTTATTATGGCTACACGGAGAAAACAATGTCAGGCTAATGTCGAGTACAGCGGTAATTATTTTCTTGATGGGGACAGGTACATTTTTTTTTTGTAATCCAGTTGCTGTAGTAAAGCAAACGTTTCGTTTTGTAATTGCGCAGACGTTAGATTCTGTTTTAAAACAAGATTTTATAATAAAATTCATTTGTTAGTTTTCTTCCTGCTTTACACAATTTAAAGTCTGAGAAAGTGATAATAAATTCCAAGAATTAAAAGTTATTTGAAAACAACTTACGTAACACATACATCTCTTCCAAAAAAAAATTATAAATTTGCCTGAAGATAATATGTGTATTAGAAGTTTTTACTAGAAACGATTATGCTGAGAATTTGTACAAAACAATGACTCACGTCTTACATGGAAATTTAACTATTGTTCGAGTTTTGCTATTGTTTAATTTTGAAATAAACAATTCGTGGTAACGCCGAGAATTTTAATTAATTGCATTTTTGCCATAAATACAGCTTGTATAAGTATTTCTGACGTGCATAACGAATCGGGGATTGCAGCGTTTATAATAGCAACGCTTTGGTATGCCTGTAGATGTTTTAAAAGTTTTTTTCCAGAATGTAACAGGTAATAGTAGGTGCAGACATATAACACAATAATTACGCAATACACGGCATGTCTTCGTTTCTTAAATCGATAACAATTCGTGGTTCTTAAACTAATCGTCAAATCTGGAAGAACTGTAATTAAGCTTATTAATTATAATTAATAATTAAGTAATTAAGCTACTGATGGCAGAAAGTCAGTAGTAGAGAGTAAGTTATGTTAAAGATTTAATTAAAATTAATACCTACGAAATACGTATGAGTTAATTAAATGCATATGAAATAATATTAACAATTTTTAAATGAATAAAATTTATGGTTGTAGCTTTGTAAATAGAAAAAATGGTGCCTCTGTTCAAGATTTTTTGATTTAAATGACTTCCTAAGCAAAGTCTTTTACACCTATTATAAATCACCCTGTATAAATAATTTATTGCATGAATAATCTTTATTGTATTTTTATAGCACTACATTGGGAAAACTATATTAGGAAGCTAGCCCAGTGGAAACTGGATAAAAGGAATATTCCAGAAAATATCCTAAAAAATTCTTACAACATTTAAAACGGAATAACGCGACAATCTGTTAAAAGCCATCTTACAAATCCGCAAGTAGTGATCTATCTGCATGCATCGTACATCCTAACCTACATTTTATGTGGGTTTCGGTTGCGAATTAACATAGTATGTAGAGTTGCCGGTCTTTGATCGAAAGCGTTTACCTTTTCCTACGCGAGACATTGCATCTAAGGTCAACGCGGCAAGTGAATTGCTACATAAATCTCGTTTAATGCTTGCACACTGAACGTTAAAGGCTAGATTAAAGATTTTAAATCATATTTGGTATGATGTATGTATGTGTATCTCGTTTACGCCTTTGCGAAAAGATCGTGTCGGCACGTAGGTAGCTTGTGCATTACAGCAAGTCGCTTTTAAGGAGATTTAAAGTTTACACATATATGCAGGATCGTTTTATCCAATAGCTTTAAAGGAAGAAACAAGGGAGATTCTTTTCTAAAATATTTTGCGTATTTTTCATTTTATTGTTATTAAAAGGCTTCTACTTGTGGAGCTCAGGATTAGAAGCTGCGGGTTCGAGGCTTATCAGGATCAAGTGGTAGATTTCCCTGGTGAGTTCAAGTCATCGTCCGCATGTTGGGAATAATTAGTAATAATAAAGTGGTCTCTGCCGATTTTCAACTCAACATGTCTGGCAAAAAAAAGAAACAAACAAAAACCAATGCTGGAACATGCTAGCAATTCTCCAAGAAAGTTTTTTGGAACTGTCACTTGGAACGCTACAAACATTTAAATGTAAAATTAATGATACCTCGTAAATTTTTTGAACAACAATACAATACACTGCGCAAAAAAACTACATAGGTAAATACAAAAAAAAAAGAAGGTGACTTACTTGTAAACAGCCGCACCAGCCGCGCCGACTCCGGACGGCTGGCATGGCTGGGATATGCAGTCGAGGCAGCGCGCTGGTTAAGTTATCCCACGCCGGCAGTTTTATGTTACACTTGGGGAGACCCTGCAATAACAAAAACGAGAATTAATTAAACGATATGCGAGAAACTCCGGGCACGAATACTTTGCCCGAGGACATGCTTCAGGACGATTTGCACGAAATGCAAAACAAGGCGAGATAACGAACGCCGTATAAAATAATCATTGGTTTTATTCCGCTCAAGTTGTGCGTTGCAGTACGAATATAATAAACGTACATTGCGGATTAAGTGAGGCTTGCGAGTTGTCAGGAGAAAGCCGCGATAACGGATGATTTTTTTAATTTGGCATTTAGGTAGTGGTGTATTAATGCAATAATTGACGATTCAATTAATTATTGTCATAATACTTAACTTCTTACATTTGTACCCTGCCGTTCAGAGAAGTTCGGTCGGTTAGTAAAAAACATGAAAAGGTTACAGAAACAAACCAAACTAAAAACAAAATGCAATTTTATTGTATGTACAGGTAAAAAAGACAAAAATAAATAAATAAAAAGTTATTCTGGCCTAATATAACATACTGAACATTATTTTTTTTTTTTCATCGAAAAACCCTCCGTTGCTGTTAATCACCGCTCGAATTATTCTAGGCATTCTTTCGATAAGTTTTGTTAAAACGGATTGTGGAATATTAATCCATTCATGTTGCAGAATATTCCGTAAATGTTCTTGTGAAGTCGGGCATATTTTTCGGATCCTCCTGTTCAGTTCATCCCACGACAACTCTGTAGGGTTCAAATCTGGGCTTTGCGAGGGCCATGTCATTACTCTTAGGGTGTGCTGTTCTTCTTGCTTCTTTAGAGAGTTCTTACAAACTAACGCAGTGTGTTTTGGCTCGTTGTCATGCATGAATGTAAAGTTACGGAATATTATACGCAATCCTGATGGCATGATTCTGGAGTATCGCAAAATAATTTTCCTTCCTCATTACACCCTGCACTCTGCATAAATCTCTCGACCCAGCAAAGGAGAAACATCCCCACACTAACACAGAACTACGCCCTTGCTTCACTGTAGGTACAATGCAGTTCGGGATCACTTTTCGGTTTTAGATCTTCGGACATAAACTCGTCGATTTTGCCCAAAAACCTCAAACTTTGACTCGTCACTAAAAAGCACGTGTTTCCAATGATCTAACGACCAATCTAGATGAGAACTGGCCCACTGTAGCCGTTTTGCTCTGTTGCCCCGACGTAATAAGGGTTTTCGAATGGCAATGCGTCCATGAAGGTCCGCTTGTTGAAGTCGACGTTTTATCGTACTCGCCGAAACTTGTTCTTCACGGCTGCTATTTGTGGCACTGTTAATTTTGTATTGCGTTTGCTTAATAATACAATTCTCAAATCTTCAGCTTTTGTTGTTTTCCTAGATGCTCCAGGACGAACACGATTTTCTATAGTTCCAGTTGTCCGATATCGCTTTATGATGTCATTTACTGTTGAACTTCTCATATTTATTTTTTCAGCAATTTGTCGCCCCGAATATCCTTCTTCAAACAGCGTAATAATGCGTGAACGTTTTTCTACACTGGTAGGCTTGCCACGGGCCATTTTGAAGTAAATTTTCTTAAAACTTTCGCGCAAAACCGACAGATGTACACCAACACACGTTCAACAGTAAAATGAAGCAAATTTATATCTTTACGCCCGTGATAAATAAACAAGAATGATGCTGCGGTATATTTCCTAAATGTATTGTTCGTTAATAATCCCCAGTATACAGCATAGAGTGTGATATAATAGATTTTTATTGTATGACCGAACTTCATTGAACGGCAGTGTACATTAGTGAGATTGACTTCTGTAAAAGAAATTGGCATAGAAAGAGGGCCAGATGTATCTGTGAACCGCTGCAGAATCCGAAAAGGAATCAGAAAAGGCGACAATAACAGCGATTTTATTTGTTGTATTTATAGTTAGTGAAAATATTAAATGAATTTTTTTTAATTTGAATAAACATTGCACATTTTAATTTCGAGTGCATATCTCGGCGTATCTATGTACATATATCACACATCGAGTGACTCTCATTAGAAGTATTTATGTTTTCGTTATCACGAAATTAGTGTATCGTGCACACATAACGCATATCTACGTAATGCCCACACATTCTTGCAGACGTACGCGTTTACCGACTCGTAATTACGACAAGATAGGCATCGTAAAAACGATCACATATCTAAACCGGAGCTTTTTTTGCACCTACACACGAGCATATGTAAATATAAAATAGTTGCGAATCGAAAACCGTTAGAGGAACGAAATCATGAATCGGACACGAAATTTGCATATTGGAAAGATAAAAGGCCTTGTACTTTACCTTGGGATCGAGTTCGCGCGATTGCACTTTTCGAAAAACATTTGCATGCATACGTACACAACCGAAGACATTTGCATAGAGAGCTAACCCCGCGCGATTCGCGTAAAACATTCCCGCAGTACGCAAGTAAACGTAACGGATTTGAAAATGCCACGTAAAAATAGCAGAATTGCAATTAGACACGATTTGCATGCGTATTCAAATGATATATGCGATAATAATCGTTACTACATACTTATCATGATAGAAGAATGTGTTCGTAGACGAGAATAAGAAAATAAGAAAAATCTCCCTCCGTTTGTGAAGTATGTTTGCATATTGAAATGGTGCGTTAGGGTTCCAAGGTTGTTTTTATTCTGATAGGAAACCCCAAGGTGTGCAGGTATTAGTGAAAGATCGTAAATGTTAGCTAAAACCGTGTATTCCATAAAATTGTGTAGTATTTGGGCGATTTGCGTTCGCAGTGCAAATGACGAGGCATTAAAGTCTCCTAAAACGACGATATTTTTCAGGTCTTTAACAAAGAGCTCAAAATTTAGAAAAAAAGCTTACAAAATCAGGCATATACATATCATTAGAACTATGTTTAATTTTAATTCTCAAAACATCAATAAGAGAGATTATGTTAAAGCCCAATGTATAAATAAATTTCAATTAATTTGCTTCAAAAAACATTAGATGATCCTGTTTGTTGCATATTATCCAGAGATAAGTCGGCATAATAGACGTGCTACTTACTTCTTGAACGAAAAACGGGGAAGAGAGACGCTTCGCCTTAGCATTGCCTATTGTAGGGATTTTAAGCAAAACAATACAAGGAAAAAAAGTCAACGGACGGGTAAAGAACCAGAAACAAAAGGTTAAGATATAAGCAAATACAACAGTCGAAAGGGAAAAGTATCTCTAAATGCAAAAAATTTACAAATAAATAAAAAAAAATGTATAAGAAAAGGCGTGTGTAGGCACAAGAAGGATCAGCATTGAGAAAACGGCAAGCTTACCAGGCAAATAATTGTTTACGCAGAAACAATATAAATTAAATAACTATAGCACTTTATAGGCCTCTCCGAGCACAACAGATTATACAAGGTTAAATAATTAATTCACTGCAATTTCTGATGAAACTAGGAAAACTACACGGAGCAAACAAAACACGAGGAACGCACAACTAAAAGAAGAAACTAAATTAATAATGGAAGCAAAACATTTTTTGATAGGAATATTTGAAGAAATGATCCCTATAATCTTTTTAGGAAAAAAGTTATCACGATAGTGAAAAATGTGTGAAGATAATCAGCATAAACAACGAGGAGTCAAAGGAATTTACCTGCAAAATTCCATAAAAAAAAACTAAAAACTACATTAAACAACATTTCAATCCGTGCGCTTGTCAGTATTGAAGATAACAGTATAGGAAAATCGCCAGGCGTTCGACTTCTTGTGTCTACCTATCATTTATAAAATCATTTGAAGCTGAATGGTGATTAAGGGCAAAACTTAGGAAGGTCTAAATTCTGTTCAGCATTGGCGTATTGAAACAGTTTGATGGGGACATCAACATTGTATTTTAGGACCAAACTTGATAATAATATTGATATATTTCGGCTTCCGTCGGTGAAATGTCAAAATCCATGATTGATCCTTGGTATTTCCGACGCACTTAAATATTTGAAAAAATCTTGCCCCGGTAAGGAATCGAACCTGACATCTCTCGTATGCCGGACGACGAGATTTTTTGAAATACCCAATTACCAAGAACATCGATTTTCTTGATGATATAATTTCGCGATCACGCCAACGGAGTCATTAAAATTGCACTATTGCCTTTTACAACGGCTAGTAACAACTTTATGTACATGCGCAAGCTAATAGGTCGCCCTAGACGGTACACAATAGAGCGCATTTTGCATATACAACGCTTTTCCATTAATTCTTCGACGAGAAAACGTGTTAGTGGGATTGTGAAACGCGCGTCATTACTAGGAATACATAAAACCGTGCAATTAAAATGTTTTATTGAGATTGCAGTTGAAGGTACGCACAAATTGAACGTAGTCGAAATGGTGTAACTCCTTCTGATCTTCACGCGCAAAGCGCCGACTGAGGTTTCGCCTCTTAGAGACCACTCTTAGCAATGGGTCACATTTAAATGATTTACAAGGCAATACGTAAAGGCGTGTAAAGCTTGATTAGCATAGGTCTCTGGTGCTTTGATGTCGTTTCGTTGAATGCGCTAATTAGGTAGCTGTAGGGTTTGAACTAGAATGTTAATTGTATAGAGGTATAAGAAATTTCAGTTGTTTCAATTTCTGCTAAAGTGACAACATTATTAAGGTTTTCCAATTAAAGTCCTTTTAAAAATAAAGGTTATTCAGTAGCAATAATAGGGATTAAGCTGAATAACTGAATTATAAAATTAGTTGCATAGCTGTAGATCTACAAAAGTGCTGTAAGGTCATAGATTAACAGGAACTTTGTTGTAGAAATGTCTTTCGGGTGATGTCGCTGATCATGCTGTCAGCTTCTTCAGAAGATTTTTAAACACAGTCTTTACAAATCTTCTGAAGAAGCTGACAGCATGGTCAGCGAGACGTCAAGTAAAATATTAACTACGCAACATCACCCGAAAGACATTTCTACTATGGATTACGGTCGTGAAAGCCTACACTCAACTATAGGAACTTCGTTGTTTAAAACAGTCCCTCCTACATACTAGTTTCATGTGTTTCACCCATTAAACTACCCTACCATCCTGCATAAAGTTCTATAAAGGAAACAATATAACTAGTTGTGTATGCAACATGACAGATTGCAAAGTAAAATTATTTACAAACTCGTTCGTTACAAACGACATGTTCTAACCATAATAAACCCGACAATGTTGCAATTTAAACCGTATACATTTATTACGCGATATGCCTTTTTTTTCCAACGATACCATTTTATAGCTCGCATACCATGCCGACGAGAAATCTAGACTGCCCATGTTCGCCAGGTGTTTTCCCGGCACACTTAATTATGTAAATCGCCACAAGATGAAAAAGCCAAAACTGGCGCGCAAACGAACATCAATCCAAGTTAAAGATTACGCGTCGCGAACGCTTGCGTACCGACGACAGACGAAACTATTTTAATTGTGGCGAAAAAGGGAAGATTACGCAATGGCGTGTTTTATTGTGCAAAACGCTTCAAACTATCTCGCGGAAAAAAGCCTATTTCCTAGCATAAATTTCTACATTCCTGGCGTTGCGGACGGCCAGTATTGCAGATGTTTCTTTGAATTTTATTTATATAACAAATGCGATCGCAGGTCTTCAACATGGTGGATAACTAAGGCGTAATATGGCGTGTACTGGGTGGCCAAATAAGAATGACAACCGGCCGTATCTCAGAAACCAGTAATCACAGAATTTTCTGGTAAAATTTCTTTTGATAAATATGGCCAAAAGATAATACTGGAAGTGATTTTGGAGTTTGTAAGATGACTAGTAGATAATATAAGAGGTACAACTAAGTAAAAAAAAATAAGGTTTTCGCAGTGTTTTGTTCAATTAAGGGTTATCGAAAATACATTCTATTCCTAAGCCAATGACCTAAAATTGATAATGATGATTCATGGAAACAACTTCTGTCTTTCTTATCATTATTTTTATGGAAATTACTGAAAATATAACCTACTTACATCTAAAATTAGAGAATCCTACCTACTTTATTTGAATACCAAGCATCTTCCACAATAAGGACAATACTCATCGTGAATAAGCAATGAGAGAATGCATTAATTTTAATTCAGGGGTTAACCCAAATTCTTTAATTCAAGTTTCTAAGATCACACAGAGAGTAATTCACCTTCCGATTTCTGTTGCGCTCTTATCTCTTTCACTAAACGTGTAATGTTTCCTTTCTGGTTATAATGCTTTATTATATTTGCAAAATATTATTAGGCTAATCGTTTATCTTCTGTAATAAATACCTATATAAACATGTGTAAATGTGACCTGAATACAAAGTTTTTTTTTTTTTGTGTGTAAAATGGAACAGCGAACAGAACAGGCAATTTGTAATATTCTCTTTTCAGTCTACTGCATTGAATCCCAAATGAACCGCGGATTCCAAACTGTAGACGTTGCATACTCATCTAGAGACTACCTAAATTCTGCAACGGCGAGATTCTTAATCGTTGACTTTCTATTGTAGCCGTCCTATTGAAAATGACGACTCCAGCAAGCTTTTATGTACACTGCTGTTCAGAGAAGTTCGGTTGGTTGGTAAAAAACATGAAAAGGTTACAGAAACAAATGAAACTAAAAACAAAATGCAATTTTATTGTATGTACAGGTAAAAAAGACAAAAATAAATAAATAAAAAGTTATTCTGACCTAATATAACATACTGAACATTATATATTTTTTTTAATCGAAAAAACCTCCTTTGCTGTTAATCACCGCTCGAACTATTCTAGGCATTCTTTCGATAAGTTTCGTTAAAACGGATTGTGGAATATTAATCCATTCATGTTGCAGAATATTCCGTAAATGTTCTTGTGAAGTTGGGCATATTTTTCGGATCTTCCTGTCCAGTTCATCCCACAACAACTCTATCGGGTTCAAATCTGGGCTTTGT
Source organism: Oryctes borbonicus (assembly GCA_902654985.2). Taxonomy (NCBI): domain Eukaryota; kingdom Metazoa; phylum Arthropoda; class Insecta; order Coleoptera; family Scarabaeidae; genus Oryctes; species Oryctes borbonicus. The sequence continues at coordinate 108,557 of LR736866.1, read as the reverse complement.
GGGAGCCATGTCATTACTTTCAGGGTATGCTGTTCTTCTTGCTCCTTTAGATAGTTCTTACACACTAACGCAGTGTGTTTTGGGTCGTTGTCATGCATGAATGTAAAGTTACGGCCTATTATACGCAATCCTGATGGCACTGCATGATTCTGGAGTATTGCAAAATAATTTTCCTTCCTCATTACACCCTGCACTCTGCATAAATCTCCCGTCCCAGCAAAGGAGAAACATCCCCACACTAACACAGAACTACACCCTCGCTTCACTGTAGGCACAATGCAGTCCGGGATTGCTTTTCGGTTTTAGATCTTCAGACATAAACTTGTCGATTTTGCCCAAAAACCTCAAACTTTGACTCGTCACTCCAAAGCACGTGTTTCCAATCATCTAACGACCAATCTAGATGAGAATGGCTCCACTGTAGCCGTTTTGCTCTGTTGCCCCGACGTAATAAGGGTTTTCGAATGGCAATGCGTCCATGAAGGTCCGCTTGTTGATGTCGACGTTTTACCGTTCTCGCCGAAACTTGTACTTCACGGCCGCGACTGACTTCGGCTGCTATTTGTGACGCTGTTAATTTTCTATTGCGTTTGCTAAATTAAACAATGCTCAAATCTTCAGGTTTTGTTGCTTTCCTAGATGCTCCAGGACGAACACGATTTTCTATAGTTCCAGTTGCCCGATATCGCTTTATGATGTCATTTACTGTTGAACTTCTCATATTTATTTTTTCAGCAATTTGTCGCTCCGAATATCCTTCTTCAGAGAGCGTAATAATGCGTGAACATTTTTCTACACTGGTAGGCTTGCCGCGTGCCATTTTGAAGTAAATTTTCTTAAAAGTTTCGCGCAAAAACGACAGATGCACACCAACACACGTTTAACAGTAAAATGAAGCAAATTTATATCTTTACGCCTGTGATAAATAAACAACAGCGATACTGCGGTATATTTCCTAAATGTATTGTGCGTTAGTAATCCCCAAACGACCCGTTTCAAAAGATCGGTACTTCCCAGAAATTCTTGGAATGATAATAAAAGGGACTTTCTTGTGGTTGTCGCAATATTTCTACTTTACATAATAATTTATGGCTTTAATCCCTGAGAAAAGAGTGTATGCTTAATATTTGTATAATTTTATGTATTAATAATTGTATACAGGATGATATAATAGATTTTTATTGTATGAACGAACTTCACTGAACGGCAGTGTACATAAAATATTAATCATCTATATATTCCTATTCGGGAAAGTACAAAAACATTCCACAATCAATATATGATAACAATTTGAAATGACTTCAACATTTTTTAGCCAATAAAACCGCTCTAAATAACAAACTGAAGATCTTCTAAAAATCTCTGTCAATATTTTAAGTCAAGATTTCATTGATAATACACGGTTCACATTGTGACAGTATCTTTCTGAATAGAGATTTGTTTTGCAACTAGATAAAAATTGATTTACGATTTTTACACTTAAAGTTCTATTCACTTTAGTTTTTTTTATATAATATCTATCGACATTGACTCATATTCGATTACGAAAAGATTCACCGCCACTCTACATAAATTCTAAACTTCAATATTTTCGTGTATGGTTGGAACACTTGCACCGGTCGTGGAACACCTGTAGGTTGGTAAGCATTTGATTATTGCCAGGAAGCTTATTTGCTTTCATTTGCATTATTGTACAAGTAATAATTCAGAAAGTAAATAATAAAAATGTGCTCAATATTTACGTATGCAAATTAGAATATGACGCAAGCGAGATTCAGGTTCAAATAAAAATGATATTTTAGAACGGTAAACATTTGAACGTGTGAAGGCAGATGTAACTAACTTATCGAAAGTGTTAAATGATTAAGTGGATGACGCAGGAAGAAATTTGTTGCTATAACTTGGGGGGATAATAATGGGAAATAATATTTTTAGACCTACCAATACAAGTTATTGCGTTATTTAAAAGATGCTTGGGAATGTGTAATAATATATACACAGTTCAAGCCTTACTTGAGGCAATGATTTTTTTAATTGTGAAAATAGTGCAAATGCTAAAATTTCAACATGATAAGGTGTTATAATACAAATTATGCAATGTTAAGCTGACAAAAAAATATTGTATTTAATAAGAAAGTTGGTAACCACGTCGCTCCGTAGAAGAGTCTTTCGAGTCATCGTACTGTTGAGTTTACTCTTAATGGGCTTCAACATTCTGCATACTTCAATATAATTACACGTTGTACTAGACTTATTCTTAAATAATTCTTATTTGAAAAATTCTGCTCAGGGCAGAAATTGTCTCCCACTCATGTATAAAGCGATCACGCTGTACGTTTATGTTGAAATAATTACGATTAAAATTACCGGCGTGCACTGGCTTAATTAAATTACTTTCTATGTATGAACAGCGTTAATGTACCTAATTACGTATGTACATATGCACATATTTCTAAATAACGGAAAGTTTGCAAGCTTCACTTAAATTTGCATCCTCCTCTCCTTTAATTCGGCATCTCCTTGAGTGCTTTTCGCTGTCAAGTCGTGGGAGTCTTTCGAAACTTCTAAAGCATTTTCCAAATAGCAGGCGACACTTTCGTAGTAGTACAATTGCATTAGCTGAAAGCTTACAAACTTCCACGAATACACTTACGTACTTGCGTGCACGTGTAATGGAAAGAAACTTTAAAACATCTCGTAGCGCTTCGCGGTCAACAACAATCGTTCGCTCATTGCATTTTACCGCGACGGACTTGTTTCTTTTAGTAGGTTTCTATGTTTTTGGCCGAAGGCTATTTACGGTAATGACATGGGAGATGCATAAATGCCGTCGTAGATATGTGTATTGTGCACACCAACGTTAGCTAATGCGCACACAAGCGTATTCCGTCGACAAATGTCGGTTCTGCGCTGGAATTGGTTTGTAGTCGTAATGAAGGAAAATTGGAACTTTCTTGTTTTATGTAAATGTAGGCAAATCATATGCGCTGATAACGTACATGATGTTAAAATAATTGAATTATTGCGTTTTATTGGTTAAAGCTAGTCAATAACCTTCTGTATCGCCCTGTATCATTAATTCTACATTTTTATTTACTTTGTACAATACTCCGACGAAACCACAAAATTTTAATCCTGTAACCTAAACGCCTTCTCCATTATTGATTTTTTCATTGCGCCGTCAATGAAACGTTAAAATTCATTAAAATCAGTTTTTCTTCAGCATTCATTTAATAGTATCGGTGTTAAAGTTAATAGTCAGTAAGTGGTGTTCGTTACATTCCCTTAATCAATACTCGGATTGTTACAAATAACGAATCAATACTTTCTGCACTGATAACAATGAATTAAAGAATCATAAATTCAACGGAAATGTATTCCCGCGAGGTTTTTTTTTTTGGTTTCCTACCAGATTCGTTGTGGGTATTATGTAACTATCTAAGCAAACACTACCTAACAGGATGTGGTGCGGAGGCACGAAAATTTAAGTACGATATTTTTTCAAGTTATTATTGTTAAGTCATCTCTAGCAAATGAATCAGATATTGGACTATTATCAGTGGCAATATCTGTGATGATGATAATTACGTTATTTATATTTGGATTACACGAAATGTCTATTTTAAGCTTTTCAAAGTTTATTATTGGGATTATAACGGCGGTCTACTGAAAACCGGAGTTTTCTGTTTGTTTCATAATTTTAGAATCTTCGAACTGGCAGTGTTGGCGTTCTCCTACAGGGGGTCATTTACGACGGTGGCCCATTAAACGTATTTCTAAAAGTAACCAAAACATCCTTGAAATTTTGTGGACGATAATGACCCTTTAAAAATATTTAAAGTGAAATTTGTGAAACGTGGACAATGGACAAATTGAAAATTGGCAAAAGGTGCAAATAATGAAAATAAAATTTGGAAATGGGCGTTTAAATTTGTTTAGTTTGTTTAATTTTAATTTATTTAATTTATTTTAAGTTTAATTTGATTTACAAAGCAAATGCCAAAGGCGAAGTATGGAAGTTTAAAATGTCTTTCTTCAGCTTCTTCAGAAGATTTCTAAAGACTGTCTTTAGAAATCTTCTGAAGAAGCTGACAGCATGGTCAGCGAAACGTCAAGTAAAATATTAACTACACGACATCACCCGAAAGATATTTCTACTATGGATTACGGTCGTGAAAGCCTACACTCAACTATGGAAGTTTAAATTGAAATTTGTATCTATCACAATTTTCAGAAAAAAAATATATTTCTTAAAGTTGGTGCCTCCTAAGCCTATGATGTGCCACATTGCCCGCCAGAATTTCAAAACGTCATTTTTTTACTTTCAGAGATATGTTCACTAAATTATAGTCGTAAATAACATCACCTTATCAATGTTTAAATTAGAATTTGACGTTTCACTTTTACATGTAAAAAATGAATAATAATCTATAAAGGATTAATCATGAATAGAGTTCTATATGTTTAAGGGTTTATATCTATGAATCTTTCTCAAAAAAAACAAAATGTACCTAATATATCTGGATCTGAGAAATAACAGGATAATTTTATGGTAATCACGTGAAACTGTCCAACATAAGATAATATAGAATAAATTACATAGATAAATATCGTCTAACTAAAAATTAAAAAAAAAATTACGCAACCTACCAATTTATGAAACATAACCTCCTATTAGTAAAAAAAGCAAAATCCTCCACCAAACATTACTATAAAAACCATTAAAAACCATATTTAACACTAATCGTATTGTTCACAACTATCCACGTACTAAAACACTCTACCTTTAACCCATTTCAACTTGGCAATCGTAAAACGCGATATTCTAGGCAATTTTACGCAAAAAAGCGCAACACAATAACTTCACTTTGGTGCACAATGGAGAAAATTACCGACTAGCATTTTTTAGATATTCATTATCAGATATCACGAGTATGCCGAGGAACGTTATTAGTAAACAAACAATTACATCGCATTAACTCTCACACGTAACAATGTAAGACGAAAACGTACAAAAAAAAACAAAAACGAGATACTAAAGTCAACGCTGCAATCTTGCTCGCCGTTCAACAATGAGAAATGCTGAAAAAATAAATAAGTAGCGAAATACAATGCCTGTCGAAGTGACAAAAACCGCAATATCCCGACCGAGTAGAATGCAAATAAAAAATAGTCGAACGTATAATGTATTTTAGATAATTCATCGCATGATTGACCTTGATGGTGATTTTTATTTAGAATTCCACAGACATGAATGACAATAAATGCAAAAATTTTCTTTTATACAGGTACAGGACTACAGATCGGTCAGAAGGTGAATTTAAGCACAGATTGAATTCTGCTGTAATGTTGTATTTTGGAATTTGCGTCTGTTTAGGGAGCATCAACTAGCCAGATTAAAGGAATAAACTAGCATAAGTAATTTTTAAATTAACTTGAAAGCTTGAAGATGATTGACGAAGATTCAATTCAAATTGAACTTTAAAAAATACTAACACTGGAAATTACTTTGAAATGATCGCTCAACTAAACATGTCTTCTCTTAAATAGAACACATTTCTTGGCGCCCTCTAGTGCTATGTCGCTGCTTCCTGAACGGCAGGCATGCGTTTCTTTGGCACTGAAATGTCGAGTTTGTCGTTTTGAAAGTTGTGGCATTAACTGCGAGGCAACTGCGGTAGAAGGTAGAGATAAAAAATACTCTCGAAACCACGCTGATGACGCCGAGTAGGCAGAAACATGTCCGTGTGTTAGTGTAATTTTTTTCTCTCCTTTTGTTTTGTTTGCCGTAAATCATTCCATCAATACCGTGAGGAAGCTAAGCTATCTTAGCATTATATTTCTGGTTATGTCTTCTCTTGAACACAATTCGAGTTAGTTAGTCACGATTATCTTGGCGTCTCTTCGATTATCTGTTACCGATAGCTTTTATTTAAAATTGATCACGACCAACTACGATAGACTTTTCATTTCATTAGCATTCAACTAATTCTTGAATTTTTTTTAATGTTTGTCAAAAGTAGGAAATTAAAAATTAAGTAAGAGTCATCTGACTTTTATCTGCCTTTAAATGACGTACTCGAATACTGAGGAACTGGAACACCGAAACACTTCATTACCTCCCTCACCACAGCACTTGCACTGAACACTGAATATTATAACTTAGCTATCGAAACGTGCTACCAATGATAGTAAAATGTTGTCGAGAGGGTTTTGATCAAGTGTTGGTCAGTTTGTTTGCCAATGTTTCGCAATAACTATCGTTTCACATCATCCAATGAGATATGACAAAAAAATGTTACATTAAAAGGTTGGTCACGAAAATTCAAGAAAGTAGGCTGATTGAAAAATGAGTCACACCAAATCTTTAAATTAACGTGTGGATACCTAGAAAACTACGAAAGTGTGCAAGTATGTAAATATACCAACTTGGTATTTTTACAATTAGTTGTGTATAAAAAAAAAACATGAATAATGGCTATTGATCTCTGTATTTAACTTGCTTATCAGAGTTTGCTGAATCCTTCTAGAAATAAACTGAAAACGAGTGCTGAAAGCAAAGAACAAAATATAACAATTAATAATAATTCATCGACAACTTTGCGTAAACGTCGGTTATCCGAGGCAGCGAGAGACCTGGGAGAGCGCCCAAAATCAAGCAAACGAAGAGAGATTTGGGAAAAGCACGGGGCAAAATCGAAAGCTGGCTACTTTTGCTCATCTTGTTCCTTTTCCATTCACATTCGACGAATACAACTTGTAGACATAAACATATAAGAGGCGTAGGAGTGTATTTTAATACACAAATACATACAACCTTAACTTTATCATTTAATCAGAATCGTATGTAACCTTTATCGTAGAGGATTAGAATATGAATCAAATCAAATTCACCGAATAAATATTGACAGTATCTTATCGAGATCCCGAGGAAATTATCACAGAATTAGTTCGGCAGCTCAAATTTGGGTCGAAGTCAAACGTAGATATTCATGGGTTGTTTTTAGTTTTTTATCGCTAATAGAGCTAATTGGAAGTCATATTTAGCTAAATAAATATGTACTTTGCACAATACGCCGATAAATAGAGTGAAGAGGCAGAAGAAGAAGCGATAATTTAGATATGGTTTAGAATTCTGACAGCCAATCTTATGTATTATTAGATAAGTAAGAAACTGTGTTTGCTATTTGGATTCAGATAAGATTTTTTTTTGAGAAAAGATGTTTAAATAAGTATTATATCATATATTCGAGGAATTTCTTGCAATTTTTGCAGAAGTGTTAATGCTTTGAGATTGTTCTAATTTTCTCGAACTTACAACAACATCCACTCAGCTAACCAAGATTTATTTTCTGAAACCCATTCAAATTAATTTAAACTATCAAGTTCCGCCTTATGGACAAAAACAAAACTGCAGCAATGTTCCCGATACAATCAAGAACTATATTATTCGTTAGCAACCTAACCATGACAAAATTCCAAATGGACAAGAACAACAACAACGGGAATGAAAAAAGTAGATCAATAATCATCGGGTTATAGATCTAGATGCGATGGCGATTCGTAGATTAAACAAAAAAACTCGATATGCTTCCGTTAAAAGTTAATCGCGAGGAACTTGTTTCCAAAAGAAAGCAAGACGCATGCATATTTCTCGACTTCTATTCGGATCGTAGTGCTGTTTTATTAATGCTTGGCTACTTGAGCATGAAACCATTCAGCACGGCTTTTTTAAGGTGTAAGAAATATTTTAATTGCAGGAATGTCCGTAGATGTACCTATTTCTATTATTAATGAATAAAGAAAGGTTAAAAATATTTAATTGGGTAAATCAATGGTATTAGTAAGATATATATATATATATATCATTGTAATTTCATCTGGAAAAAACCACTATCTCCTGTGGTTAACTTAGGAAAAACCAAGAAAAACACAGATTTTCACGTTTCACTAACGGAAGCCAATATATATTAACTAGTATTTTCTTAAGAAAATAATAGGTTAAAAACATACTGGTTAAGACTACTCAATGGGCCTAGTAAATACTGGGTTGGACGTATCTGTTGCACTGTTGTTAGATAATATCCTGATATTAAAAAAAGCTAATACAAGGACAAAAAGGAATGTGCATTAATAATATAACAGAAATAATTGATAATTTTACACAGAAATATCAAATAATTCGTCCAATAATCTAATTTACTCCACCCAAACCTCTCAAATTCAAAAACAATCATTTTACAATGGGGGTAATCTAATTACCAAGCACTGTACACGCCAAAAATCGATATCTACCTTTTTCCCATAACAGGATTACGAAAAAATGAGTCATTTAATAGGGTTTCTGGTTCTAATTACGTATTCATTTACTTCTGAGAAGTAATAAATACAAAATACACCAGTCGGTCGACTTTGCAAATTTACATATTACGCGACTTTCTTCGCCAGAAAAGAATCTCGTTTTTGTAACTTTAATTATAAAGCGATTTACGTTCGTTTGAGCTTAGCTATTTTACATGTTAATTACGTTGAAGCCGAGACGTGCACAAATTGCAACATTTTACGCGACGCATTCTCCACGTTTTCCTCAAAAAGATCGTTTGCTTTCTCCTCGCATTTGAATTGTGTTTTCTTGCGATTGCCTACAATTAAAAACAAATTATAAAAATACCGATCTGCTTCCATCTACATATGATGCACTTGTTTAGCCGTAGAGTGCTTATTTGAAAGTAACTACTAGGCGACTACTAATTGCAGGTTAATTTATTACCGAGAACAGATAAGAGAGACGCGTACTTGTAGCTTACTGCGATACGATTAGTTTAATAAGACGTGAATGAGAGAATCGTATAACTGCAAGAACTTCGGTAATTTCCTTTGGTTGCTCAATATAAAAATCATCCAAAACACAAAAAGAATAATAGATAATTTTGGTTCATCCTTGAAGTCGGAAATCTTGATTTCCTCTGCTGGACAAGTTCTTACGTTTAAGAAGAAACAGAAGTAACAACTGAAAAAAAAATTTTTTTTTTCAACAACAGAACACTAGAAAAATAAAAGTAACAATAACATAAAAACAAAAAGAAAACCTGAAGAAATTGTTCGAAATGTTTGTCGAAAGCTGCTACACAATGACCCAGTCTACATCTATAAATCTTCAAAATAATTTTTAAACCCACATCTATTATGGTATCGAAAATTTTCGACTTTTGCACCATTTTTATTGTTAGTTAAAAGATAACAAATGCGAAACATAACAAGCACCATCAAATATTTACTTGTAACTTTCCTATCCTATCTGTTTATTTATGCAATATGAAATTTTCCATTCCTCAAGTTACATTCCTTATCTTATTTTTCATTCATCATTCTACTCTATTCTCCCCGATGTCTAAGGAAACTGCAAACTGGCAATAATGATGCAAGAAGCGTAATCTCGGTAATACGAAAGATATGCGTAATGTTGGTCCTTTTTCGTTTCTTTGCTCGAGTACGCGCATCCACTAGATTACCAGCAGAAGCCTGTTCATGATACACTGACCGCAAACTTCATACATTCAGCGCATTTTTCGTAAATACGAGTTCTACCACCTATCAGGCTATGCATTTACAACTAGAACTCATTCCGTATCCGAGCCGGAGGCAATGCTGGAAATGAAGATTGTTACGCTGTTGCGCACATATGGCATATACTTCTGGCGATGTATTATTGCGTAATAAGTCTTTGTTATTGCATGAAAAAAAAACACGTTTCATTAGAAAAGGAAGATTTTTGATAACTGAACTCGTTTGAATATTAAACTTGCCTTGAAGGTTAGGTAAAAAAGAATGATTTTATAAATTCTGCAGTGAAAAGATGACCTCACGCAAATATACATTATTTAAGTCGACGTACAACGATCGTCTTCCTGGTGCATGTTAAAGAGGTGAATGTCACCGGTAAGGTCGAATTTCTCTTTATTGTTATAATGTAATTACACGTTGAAGATTTACATACAAAGTATTAAAATGACCATATTCTTGCAAAGCCATTTATGGAGCTAAAAATTTATCGTGTCGCAACGCCTTGAATATTTCTATTTGCATAACGTCCAGGATATTTAAAGGAAACTATTTTTATTTTACTTACGTAATCAATGTAATGAAAAGTGAATAATGTTAAGCAATTCAGCCACCGTTAGAAACAATAATTTGCCAAATTTTAATACATCCTTCATTAAGTGTACAGGCTACCAACGAATAAATACCCTTTCGTTTCAGTGTTATTTTTAGCATTACAATATCTCTGATAATATTAAAAAAATACACTCGAATATGGTGATAATTAGTACTTCATTTATCGAATACCAAATTAGATACCGCAAATACCTTTCAGCTATATTATTTAGAATCTCTGCGTATAATGAAGACAATTTAGAGTATAATAGGTTCAAATCCTATCAGAAACAGGGACTTTTTTACATTTATCTACGTATTTTATACGCCCATTTTATCGTTTCCTGAACGTTTAATTACGAACATCGAGAAGGAGTTCAAAACAAAACGATTCTCCTACGCACTCAAATAAATTTTATACCATGCGTGCGTGCATATCTAACATTTAATTTCTCTAAACCACATAAACGATTTCTTCTTCATTCTCTATTAGTTTACGCCTATCGTTGCGCCTACTCGCTACCACAGATATACGCCGACCGATCTTCTATACTACTCCTATAATAATATCCGTTGCATATTTATGAGCGCGAGGTATAGCCGCGCTATTTGCACGCAAATTGTTCCCCTGTATGATACAACGAGCTGCTGCTCTTCATCTTGTGTAACGAGCGGCGACGATGATTGTTTATACGACGACTCGTTACGGGCGAAGAATGTCCTACGGCTCAGCCCCGGTCGATGTGGCACCGCTCTCGGCGCATATTTTACCTCTTTAACAATTTCCGAAGGAAGCACCGAGTCGGAATTTATGGATGATTATTGAAAACGATCGCATGCAAGCGCATCGCGCTTACTATACATATAAGGCATACGGTGGAGATGTATGCACCACCGTTGATATTGATTTTCAATAAAATGTACACTGCACTTCGAAAATTACAAATCCTTAACGTCTGTAGTGAATTTCTCGGAAAAGGTGTTTTAATCCCCTATTAAATAAATATATCTCATCATATCTTAAACTTTTGGCAGATAAAGCTCAAAACAGCTCAAAATAATGCTAAGATAGCTTAGCTTCCTCATGGTATTGACGGAATAATTCACGGCAAACGCAATAAAAGGAGAGAGAGAAAAATACACTAACACACGAACATGTTTCTGCCTACCCGGCGTCATCAGCGTGGTTCCGAGAGTATTTTTTTTATCTCTACCTTCTATCGCTGTTGCCTCACAGTTAATACCACAACTTTCAAAACGACAAACTCGACATTCCTTGGCGCCAAGAAATAGATAGTGTTTTGCACAAACAAAATGACATCTGTGACGTATAAGACTTATTGCGTGACAATCTTCTACGTTTTGGAAACCAATGGGCCGGGCGCAATTTTGTTTTTCAGCAAGATAACGCGCCAATTCATAAAGCAAAAACCATTACTGAATGGTTTAAAGAGAAAAAGATTAAAACTTTACAGTGGCCGGCACGGTCACCAGACTTAAACATTATTGAAAACATGTGGGGTGAATTGGCACGTCGCGTTTATGGCGGAGGCCGTCAATATTTCACGGTACAGGAACTGGAAACTTTAATAGTGACTGAATGGCAGAATATCCCTCAAAATTACGTGTTAAATTTATATAAATCTATTAATAACAGACTATTGGAAGTGATTAAGAACAATGGCGGATCTACGCATTACTGATCACTCATTTGTTTATTTTTGTTTTACATTTGCAACAGAGCGTCTAAATTTTTGTCGCAGAAATTGTTTAAACATTGGAGTAATGATTTATTATTTAGTTCATATATTACTGGAGGAGATATTTTTAAGTTTATCTTACTTTTATGAATAAAAACTTAATTGGATATCTTGCTAGTTTCCCAAAGAAATGTTGTAACCCTTAAAACATCTTACGGCGTCTAAGTTTTTATCAGGGAGTGTAAGCGATCCACTATCACCAACCTTACTACGATTACACAATTCTTACACAAATTTCTGAATAACAATACGCAATCTATCGATACAATTTTTCCTTTCTGTTAGATCGCACAAGAGAATAATCTAGATCCCCTTCTTTTTCTGGTTTTTGTTAACGATCAAATTATTGTTTGCTGGTTGTTGCTCAAACTTTATGTCAAGATAAATACCACTTTAAATAGCTATTTGATGTAGCAGAATCTCAAGAAAGTAGAATCCTAGTTATGTTGATATTAATAAATAAAAGCGAAGAAAAAGTGACCTTGTAACAATTTTGCATACATCTTCTCATACTCATCAAAACTCAAAAAATAAAAAAAAAAGGTAATTAGCCACATCAATTACCTTTGAAACTCAATGTACCTGATATTCTCATAGAGTATACAGCTTATTTTGAGTGCAATTCAACGGTTAGAAGAAATGTTCATGATATTCTCTATACATGCGGAACATACGCGTAACAGCTGCACAAACTTGAGCAAACGTCAATGTAATGCAACCTCATGCGTCTAATATAATAGCTAGACATCAAGGACATATAAATTACGGTACAGCGAAAGAAAACATCTGAAATAGATAGTAAATAGGATCGCAAACGTGATAGAGAAAATACAGTAAGATGGCATTGAGGAGAAACTGTTAATTTTCGACGTTTATGCTTTCAATTTTTACGAGATAACGTCATGAATAACTGTCGCTGCAATCTTTAGGTTATTGTACTTACTATTTTAGTGTGCTTGTTTTTCAAATTCTTTGTTCAAGATCTACAAAAAAGTGATAAAAAAGTGATTTCATGACAAGGTCTATGTATTATAAATTTTATGCTATTATTCCATTATCCAGGAATGTCTTTGAAGAGTTTTCAAAGCGTTCGCCTCATGGATACGAGAACATATTGGCAATGGGGCGGCGGATGCCCTTGCTAGGTTGGGAGTTGGGCACCTTCCGCCGGGTCCAGACCTTCTAGTTGGCGTACTTTTTAACACTGCCAGAGCGCATGTTACCGAACAAAAAAATTTCCGAACTTGGAGTAACACTGATTTATCTCATGCCTAGGCATTTATGTTACCCAACCGAGACAGAGTTAGGAAGCTGATAGAACTTGACAAGAAGTTTGTCAGGGCTCCAACCATAATCATTACCGGCCATACTGGATTAAGGAAGTACTCACATAAAATGGATTCGGTCAAGAGAAAAAGTTGCGTATTTAGCTGAAAGAGAAGGAAGCAGTTGTGTCCGTTTGACAATCAAAGACATTTTTCTTTGCCAACATAGAACCCAGATGGATATTAGTCGATGTAGATGGGTTAAGACGATTGTTGTAAGAACGTCGATGATGTGTTTCTGATTCGTAAATGAATGCACTGTTTAAATTAAATTTGTACCAGCGTTTGTTCATCGACTTACATGAATTCTCTGTGACAACTTGTTAGCGCCAAATTCTTTCAGTAAAATCTATCATATATGCGCAAGCGTAATGGGTATTGAAGCACAAGCAACGTACGAACCTATACGCTTAACAACGCTAATCTACAATAAAAAATATACATCGGAATAATGTTTTTTTTTTCTCTCCTAAAGTTCAACTCTATCCTCTTGTCATTTGGAAATTTCTATCAATATCTACGACGTCATGAATCATTTCAACATCATTAGAGGTTGCCGTTAATAACAATAATAGCAACGGCAATAAACATGCAATAAAATTAATGCGAAATGCATAATAAATCGCAAAGCTAACGGCAAACCGAGTGATATCTCGCAAAAACTTCGTAAACACGGCTATATACTTAGCGTAATATTTAAATAAATAATACACCTTCGCATTTACATCAATCGGTCGCACGACTTGACCGTCACGTGCAATAAACCCAATCGCACACGTTTGCAGTTTATTACACTGCTTTCTTGTGTTCCAATACGTAACTAACGTGCATTTTCCCAATAACTGTTTCTAACTGTAGGATTTCTCTGGATTTTGTGTATTGCTTAGAGATACGCGCACAATAGAACGTTAATTTCCTCGTGTATATGTGGACACATCAAAATAATATTTACTTCAAGATTACGCCTACGGGATGACTTTTATTGAGCTGACGTCCTCTGCGATGTAAACATCGAATTTATTACCACATGGCAAAGCCTGCCCATGTCGTTTAGTCAAAATCCAATCAAGCGAGGTTTCGTAAAACTTGTTAATTAGTCGATGACACATATGTTAAACGATTTAGAAGAAAATGAAATATATTCCTGCGATTCGATGTTATTTTTAAAAATGAATTAATTTTGGATATTCCAATTAAATGTCGTTGTCTTTAAAGCTAATTTAAAGAGTCGTAAACATTAATTTATTTCACTTTATTAAATTCTGATGTGTAGATAAAGAGGCAAATGTTAAAATTAGCATAATACAATGAAGCATATTCAAATACTTAAGTAGATGTTAACGGCAATGCGAGTTGATCAAAATTAATTTTGGGAAACAATTGAAAATATTACAAAGTTTACTTCGAGACCCTTCGATAAAAAAAAAATAAATCTACAAATTATTAGACTATAAAGAGCTGGTACAACTGTAAGCAATGAAGGGAAATTAAATAAATAAATAAATTAAATTGCCTACGACACATCAACAAATTCGTCATTATTATTTATTTTATTCAAATTACATTCTATAAATTCACTTTCCTCTGCCTAAGCGCAGAATATAATCAAATAAAATATTAAAATAATATTCTCCATACATTTCCCTCGATAAATACATAGTAAATATCGTTAATATTACATGTTATTTTTTCCCCGAAGCATTTTGAAACTTCGTGAAAGTTAAAACCGCATAAAATCAGACATGCTTATTAATTTTATTAATACGTATTTATTGCTAATTGCTTATTATCAAGCGAAAATTATTTAACTTACGCTTTCAAATGCGTACTTTCATTAATAATATTTAATTTAATGACAAATGATTTATTTTATTGTTATGCCATTGCGCCTACCGTTAAGATTCTGTAAAATAAAGTTAAAGAAAAAAGGACGAAGAAAATGTGTTTATTTTCTATTTGTAAAAAAAATATTTCTCCGTTTAATACTGAATAATTCAACAAGTTGTAGTATATAACAAAAACTTTCTAACCATTAACTTCAGGTAATAAGTTAATGGACTTGAAAGAGGATAGAAAATTCTTCTTTGCTAGATTTTCGCAGCTGCAAGAGAGTATAAAAATGTAGAAGGTTAACTTAGCAGTTTACATGTTAAATGGACAAGAAAGACTTTTATATCCCTCAATAATCATCTCCAGTAAATAGGAGGAAGACCTTTTTTCACATTGCAGATGACTAATAGCCCTTTTAAAACCACCTGCCATCACCAAATTACATACAAGTTCTCAATAGCAAAGGGCAGCTGTAGGGATCACCTGCTCTTGCACGTTGTTGATGTCTAAAGATAGGAACGAAGTGGTATATCATTAGGAGGTTGTATAAAATTCTAATTTAGAATTCGGATACTAAAGAAGGCGCATGAGTTTTAACTTGTTTACATATATGCTAGTCTATATGATATGAATTACAATTGTTTCGTGTATTACACAAACAATATTACAATAGGTTACGCAAACATGGGACAAAATAATACATAATTCAATTTTTTTTCGCTATATTGTCATTCGCTTTCCTCATAATCTCCGCGTGATGTAATTCTTGTTGATATCAAATTTTAGCCCGTAACATTCAATTTACAGTTAAAATTTAATGCATATAATAGGATCCCACAACAATGGATCGAGTAGTGCGGTATTTGCAATTTTAATTTGTTTAAATAAAACATGATGCGAAGAATTTAGATCTCAGATAAACTACAAAACAAATAACTTTGTTCATAAATAATATTTATACATTACAATATTTGCCAAGCGTCTTACAGTACGTAGAAACAGCAATTACCTACAACAAGCTAGCGGGAATGAGATTAATTAAACTCACGTAAGTGATTTAAAAATGTATTGTAAATGCCTATGTACACTGCCGTTCAGTGAAGTTCGGTCATACAATAAAAATCTATTATCTCACACTGTATACAATTATTAATACATAAAATTAGAAAAATATTAAACATACACTCTTTTCTAAGGGATTAAAGCCATAAATTATTATGTAAAGTAGAAATATCCCGACAACCACAATAAAGTCCCTTTTATTATCATTCCAAGAATTTCTCGGAAGCGCCTATCTTTTGAAACGGGTCGTGTGGGGACTATTAACGCACAATGCATTTAGGAAATATACCGCAGCATCATTCTTGTTTATTTATCGCAGACGTAAAGATATGAATTTGCTTCATTTTATTGTTAAACGTGTGTTGGTGTGCATCTGTCGTTTTTGCGCGAAAGTTTTAAGAAAATTTACTTCAAAATGGCACGTGGCCTACCAGTGTAGAAAAACGTTCGCGCATTATTACGCTGTTTGAAGAAGGATATTCGGGGCGACAAATTGCTGAAGAAATATATATGAGAAGTTCAACGGTAAATGACATCATAAAGCGATATCGGACAACTGGAACTATAGAAAATCGTGTTCGTCCCGGAGTACCTAGGAAAACAACAAAAGCTGAAGATTTGAGAATTGTATTATTAAGCAAACGCAATAGAAAATTAACAGCGCTACAAATAGCAGCCGAAGTCAATCGCGGCCGTGAAGAACAAGTTTCTGCGAGTACGGTAAAACGTCGACTTCAACAAGCGGACCTTCATGGACGTATTGCCATTCGAAAACCCTTATTACGTCGGGGCAACAGAGCAAAACGGCTACAGTGGACCCGTTCTCATCTAGATTGGTCGTTAGATGATTGGAAACACGTGCTTTGGAGTGCCGAGTCAAAGTTTGAGGCTTTTAGGCAAAATCGACGAGTTTATGTCCGAAGATCTCAAACCGAAAAGTGATCCCGAACTGCATTGTGGCTACAGTGAAGCAAGGGCATAGTTCTGTGTTAGTGTGGGGATGTTTTTCCTTTGCTGGGACGGGAGATTTATGCAGAGTGCAGAGTGTAGTGAGGAAGGAAAATTATTTTGCAATACTCCAGAATCATGCAGTGCCATCAGGATTGCGTATAATAGGCCGTAACTTTATATTCATGCATGACAATGACCCAAAACACACTGCGTTAGTGTGTAAGAACTATCTAAACGAGCAAGAAGAACAGCACACCCTGAAAGTAATGACATCGCCCCCACAAAGCCCAGATTTGAACCTTACAGAGTTGTTGTGGGATGAACTGGACAGGAGGATCCGAAAAATATGCCCGACTTCACAAGAACATTTACGGAATATTCTGCAACATGAATGGATTAATATTCCACAATCCGTTTTAACAAAACTTATCGAAAGAATGCCTAGAATAGTTCGAGCGGTGATTAACAGCAAAGGAGGTTTTTTCGATGAAAAAAAAAATATAATGTTCAGTATGTTATATTAGTCCAGAATAACTTTTTATTTATTTATTTTTGTCTTTTTTACCTATACATACAATAAAATTGCATTTTGTTTTTAGTTTCGTTTGTTTCTGTAACCTTTTCATGTTTTTTACCAACCGACCGAACTTCTGTGAGCGGCAGTGTACGTTAAAGCTGGATTCCCACGGTGTTGCTATTTGATTCCTGTTGTTAATAAATCCGTCGCAATTGTTTTCACAAATGATTTCAAGTCAATGCTTTCTCATTATGAATCAATATGACTAGATAGTGATTCAGCTTACAACGTCCAGAAATCCGAAACAGTCTTGCAATTAGTTGTTGTTTTATAATTTCACGTTTTGTTTGGCTATTGTGTTCTATTCTTTTCCGGTAAATTGCTTTTATTTGGGGGCTTTACAAAATTTTTGTTATACTTCTACAGTTCAGAAATTATTCCAACAAATTTTACGTACTTCTGTCAATAGAAAATAAAGGTTTCCTTTGATTTTGGAAAATTTAATAATTTGGGTAAATATCCGATGAGTGGGTAGAAATACCCGAAAAGTGGGTGTTATGAGTGTACTTCTCTAGCGGGTTGGATGAGTACAATTCACTTAGGGAAAAACCGAGATTTCGAGTAAAGTAAAGATGTCCAACAGCAAGACTCACCGTCTTCCATTACCCGATTTTTTTTTCGAATATCCAACAATATTTGAACGTAACAACTGTACAAACTTGTACGTTGCTGCCACACGCAAGACTTCATTAGTACAAGTGTGTATATCATCAACGCCCATCTACGCAAATTATAACATGTCTCTTTCCTTCTTTTTCTCCCCTTCTGTCTCTCCGTCATCATAATTATCACGATCACCGCGTGCCAATTAAATCCATGATTAAAGCGGCCGTTTAATGGTCGCTCTTCGGCGGTAATACGGTCAAAGATTTGCAACTTATAATATCTGCATGTTCGCGGGCGCATTTCACGATAATCGCGCGAGACCGAAGTCGTAAACCAAGACGTAAAATGCTCCCCCGTCAGAGAACGGCGCGCACCAGATGTTAAGCGTGTTCACGATCTCTTCTGGATATTATAAAATCGCGGAACGGACGTCGTATTGCGTAATAATTGCCGCGATTCGCCAAAAAGGTGTATCCTACGAGGGAAAAGCAAACGACGGAACGCGATTATTCGAAATCACAGCTCGGCAAAATTAGCTGTGCAGGTCGAAGATTAATGTAATATACTAGAACGTCGAAATATGGTAGTGGTGAATTGTCATTTGTACATTTAAAATAGGAATGGAGAACTACTCTTTACTCTAGCCCAGGCTAGAATCTACATTGGTAAATGGTTGAATTGAGTAAATAATGAAAATAAGATTCTGAAAAAGATGATTAAATTTTGAATTTAAATTGAAAATGTAAAAGAGGGATAAGGAATACGGTAAGTATAAAACTTGAATCAATATAAAACATTATGCATCCAGATTGGTCAGCTGTATTTATATATTTGTATGGACGGAGCAGTTTTTTTTTTTAGCGTGGCGACGCACTAACCTAATGTAAAAGCTTTAAAAGCTTGTCATAATTTCAGGACAACTTAGTCCCAATATGGGAAGAAGAGTCTAATGGCTCAAGTTTCCTCCATCCCAAATTCTATCCATCAGGGAACTCGCCACCACCGGCAATGCTAACTTGATTTAGCTGTAAAGTCGTTGATATAGGCCGTAAATCCGTGATATTACTACAACACACGCGCATATCGTACCGTTTTCATCTTCTAACTTATTTCTTCCTGTATTTATTAAACGATGTCATCGTAAAAGATGCAGGTAGGCACTACATAGTTGCAAGCGTATTTGTATACGATAAATTAACAAATGTATGCTGTTACTGTTGTTGTTATTGTGGTTATTGTCGCCGATGCTGCAGGTTCTACAAAAAAATGGCGACGCTTTCACCGTAAATATTTTCCGTTACGCTGAAAATGAATCTTTGCGAGCGTACGAAATGAGCCGATCGATGGTTCTCTCGAAAGAAATGTAGGCGATTGTTAAATGGAGTTTAAATTATGCGTGCGGCATAGATTTTTATGCTAAACAAAAGCTTTGGAGATTCTGCGTGTACGTATTTTTTTGTTTGGAAAGTTTAAATCGAAAGTAAATAGAATTTGGTATAAAAAAGATGGTTTTCGCTAAGTATTCATCTATCGATAATTGAACATTTGAACGTAATGGTGAAGGTTAAATGAATAGCTTCGTGGTAGATACAAGAGGCAAATGTTTGAATATTCTCTTCTAGAATTAATCTAAATTTTGTGTGATTTGCAATATATAAAAATATATTTAATTAGAGAACATATTTTGTTGTATTTATAACGGAACTGTCTACAGCAGAGATTTACAAACTTTTTTAAAATGGAGTTTTCTTTTGGTGAAAATTTTATTTTGACGACCCCGTTCTTTCTTCCCTTCCTTTGTACACACCCAATTTTATTCGTAGAAAATAAAACAGCAACAAGGCTAAATATCTCGGAATTTATGACAAATATTAAAACGTTGAGGCAATTTTGATTTATTTTGAACATTTTTTCGGGACCCTTATAGTTTTTTAACGCGGCCCCCCAGGGGGTCGTAATCCACACATTGGGAATTGATGGTCTAGAACAGTCCAACTTTTTCTTTAAAATAGTGTGGTTCTTCATGGACCCCCTAACATTTTTCTCTATAACACAATAGCACATAAATAACTTAAACATAACAACTAGACTTAGAACATGAACAAAAGTTTAGAAAAATGTGAATTATCAGACTTATATTTCATTATTTCCTGTAGTATTTAATGTTAGAATGTGAATGGAAAATATAAACGGCCATTTTTATAACATATTTTTGGAATTTTTTTCTAAAAGTAAACACTTTTCTTGCTTTAAGCCTTCTTTTACACGTTCATAAAACGTATTTACAAATATTTTCATTTAAATATAGATTTTAAAGTATTAAATGAATTGCAAAAAAACTACTCATACCATGTGTATCTTATCCATAATCTCGTTCAGCTGTTCTTTGCTGCACATCTTCACGATTTTGTGACGCACGCACCAATCGAAAATCGCGTTTGATCGAACATCAGATTCCGAAGAGCAAACTCTATCAATTCACATCGTCCTTGGACTGTTTAACTTTTTCATCAATCATCGTTAGAACTCTTTTAATTATTTATTTTTGTTTTGAAAGTACGTTATAGAAACGAAACAAAAACAATCGACGCGATAGTGTTTCTCGTTTTTTCCTTTTGTTACCAGAAAAACCGTCCGTAGTCCTTGTGACACACTTAACAAGATTTAAATCTGGACTTGTACGACACGAACCTAAATAACAAGTGCGTGCATACGCAATATTGAACTCGTGCCGGATCCGTTCTTCGATCGAAGAACTTGTCGTTTCGCCACGATACGCTCTTCGAGATTGTGTCCGAAGGCGCAACAACGTTCTTGATCTACCTGACTCGGACAGGTGTGTTACCACAACTACTACTACTACTAGTACTACTACTCTACCTCGCCTTGCACTAGCTTCGCTGGTGGCTTTGGGACGCCGTTGCCGCTGCTCATGCCGAAGAACGGGGCAAAAGCAAAGAGCGCGCGACCCAGTTGCGATTGTGGCGCCGTTTGCCATCGTCGAATAGATAGCCGGCCGACGAGAAAGTGCGATCGCGTATTAAATACAATGTATTGCCTCGTAATTAACTTGGAAA
This sequence comes from Oryctes borbonicus, assembly GCA_902654985.2. Classification (NCBI taxonomy): domain Eukaryota; kingdom Metazoa; phylum Arthropoda; class Insecta; order Coleoptera; family Scarabaeidae; genus Oryctes; species Oryctes borbonicus. Next base: position 87,214 of record LR736866.1, on the reverse strand, counting down.
CATATTGAGTTTAAAATTTGGATAAATAAGTAAAATCGATGGTTACACACCGACAAAGTTGTGTAAAATTATAAATTAAATATGAATAACTCTTTACATAGTGAAAACCTGCAAATAGCTTGCAATGATTTCTCTCAACGGCACACGAAAAAAAAATTAGAAAAATTCGAACAATTTACGAGAATATATCACTACAGTACTAATTACGTACTCAAAGTACTAGCTTCGTGTAAATTCTTATCTTCATATCTTCATAATTTTGTATTTTCAAGATGCTGTAACGTCATTAAAATTGTTTTAGTCCATCTATCTCAACTCTAAACATTAAAATCGAAATGATTTTATAATGCTTAACGTTCAAGCGGGTTCGGTGAAACTTAGCGAAGGAAAGGTTAGGAGCTTGCGCCGGCAAAAAGCGATGCCACTTCTGTTGTCGATCATTTATTATAGATAATGGCCATTACGTACCAGGAAAAACTCTCATTATGCCTCGTAAAGGGCTTCGATCCAGTACTCCTCGCTAATTGGTTTTGCGCTTTTTCGAGGCATCGCGAAGACAGGCAGCAATTAATGAGCAATAAACAAGCAGCGCGAAAACCGTACCTATCTGAAGATTCAACGATCCACCGCTACTGAAACGCATTGTGAGATTTATATTCGCAAGGAGCTGTTTAGAATTTCAACACTTGCGTAACACTAATTACCGCTAAAAATGACTGTAAGTACATACTTTACACGGGATGGCTATACTATCGGCAGCGTAGTAGTTGGGATTGTAGGGAGATGGAACTTTTTCAAGTGGTTCAAGGAGAAATTTTACTACATTTACCTATTAACGTCTACTCGGAGGTTGTTTTTGTAATTTACGTTAACAATAAGAAAGAATAAAATAAACCCAGAAAATATGAATTTTTTTAAGAACACGCTTTTTGGCTTCAAGAACTTTAAAAATTACCGTGAACAGTTTTCATTTAATCAGCGTGGCCCTTTTAATTGAAGCCAACGCAAGACACTTTAGTCCCTTCTTCAGCTTGGCAATTTCTGGATGACAAATCTCCGGTTGATCTCATTCCGAAGAAGTGCTTCTTTTGCTGGCAATTTCGAGTCAGAACATCCTTCTGGACTGTCTTAAAGCTGTCCGCTTGTTCGAATAAACCAAAGTGACTTGAGTGGTCGGCAGGATTTAGTTTTATCCATTCTTTTCAAAAAATTTTATGGGTGATAGTTTTGATTTGACTTTGAGCCGTGAACCATCACACCTTTCCTAGTCGGTTTTTCTTCTTCTTCTTTGCTGGGTTGTCCATTTTGGTCTTTCAGTAGTACGTTGTCTGTTGTTTGTTATTTCAGAGTTTTCAGAGATTAAAGCTAGAGCTTCGTGGTAGTAAATTCCATCAGCCTAACAAAGAATGTACAACAATCTTCGCAAGGTAAAAAAAATTATTTTCTAAGCATCATATAGTTTTACCAGAAATTATAATTTGGCTGTAGTTTCACCATGCTTAACGCTTTTTAATTTTACCCAAAAGTTCCTTTCATAGGATGGTACGCACCTCCAAACCGTTATATGCTTTTCATTTTGTGAAGACCTAAACACGCTGTAACATGCAGTGAACACGGGAAATGTAAATTCATGTAATATTGCATCATTGATGAAAACGAGGAGAAACAGTTCGCTAATATGCAGCACAAATTCTGCATTTACATAATGGAAAATAAAAGAACGATTTAATGACTATGATTAAACGTTAAAGATGTTTAAAAGCTTCCAATAATAACCTAACGTATGCACTTATACGTACCAAAAAAAGTCCCATATAAGCAGCATGTTATTATCCTTATTACAGTAGTGAGCGGTCAATGCGTTTCCCAACTAGAGGAAACAAGTACTAAACTTTTTTGTGTTTGGTGTTTCGCTTATCTACCGGAGAGAACTAATAAAGCCACTCATAATACCCGTTTAACATTTTAGCGAACAAGAATCATTAGTCGTGGTCGTTTTTATTATTCTTTTGATGATGTTAATAGCCCTTCTACGGAAGATCAGTAAAAGCAGTGAAAGAGAGTAACTGTAATTAAATGCGCTTGAATTTCTATTACTAGGCTCTTCCTAGATGTAAAGGCACTTAAATACCTAATTTGCAAGAAGACTGTGGATAAGGAACTCGCGCAGTTTTATATTCAATAAATATAAAAGTTTCAATCTAAAAAAAAAAATATGTTTTATGTGCTATAAAAATTTAAAAATTAGAACATTTAGAAGATTTAGAAGAAACCATTTGTTTCGGGAACTCATGAATTCCCATTGCCATTCGATCATACGGCTAGTTCCTATTTACAACCTCCTGAAGCCGCGGAGATGATTCACTCTGTACATTATTGTCTTTGAGGTCTTAATAATTTAAATAAAGGTAATTTAACTTACAGATGAAATCGCATTCAAGAGGTTATGTGAAATTCCACAGGTACTTCAAATTTTATCTAACACAATTAGCAAATGTAACCGCATATCCGAACTATGTAGGTTATCTTGCCTAATTCATCAATTATCATTTAATGCTGGTTGTACGTTAGGTTATCGATCATACATACATTCTTATATGCACATATCCACACTCGATTAGCGAATCGCCATCTCATATTTGCACCGCAATTATATCATGAACATTCGCGAATGTCCAAATATAACTACCTTCCAACGTAATCATTATTGAAGGCAAAACGTGCAAATTATACAACATTACTCAAGAATTACAACTATTTTAATCACTCGCAGCGTTGGAATGGTGAAAAAAAGTAAACAATTTAAATGTTCTAACGGTTATCACTTCTTGGCTCTCTATATGCATGCGATCTGGTTATGCTGCAGTATTTTGTTGCGCACACTACGTCTAATATAAATGCAAATTTCTGCCGTTTTAGCGGCGGATAATGCATTTGCGAGGTGGATAATAGGCTACTGTAAGGCTTTTTAACGATTTCTTTCCCTACAATGTAAGAGTATTACTGTATGCACGTACACTGCCGTTCAGAGAAGTTCGGTCGGTTAGTAAAAAACATGAAAAGGTTACAGAAATAAACGAAACTAAAAACAAAATGCAATTTTATTGTATGTACAGGTAAAAAAGACAAAAATAAATAAATAAAAAGTTATTCTGGCCTAATATAACATACTGAACATTATATTTTTTTTTCATCGAAGAAACCTCCTTTGCTGTTAATCACAGCTCGAACTATTCTAGGCATTCTTTCGATAAGTTCTGTTAAAACGGATTGTGGAATATTAATCCGTTCATGTTGCAGAATATTCCGTAAATGTTCTTGTGAAGTTGGGCATATTTTTCGGATCCTCCTGTCCAGTTCATCCCACAACAACTCTGTAGGGTTCAAATCTGGGCTTTGTGGGGGCCATGTCATTACTTGCAGGGTGTGCTGTTCTTCTTTCTCCTTTAGATAGTTCTTACACACAAACGCCGTGTGTTTTCGGTCGTTGTCATGCATGAATGTAAAGTTACGGCCTATTATACGCAATCCTCATAGCACTGCATAATTCTGGAGTATTGCAAAATAATTTTCCTTCCTCATTACACCCTGCACTCTGCGTAAATCTCCCGTCCCAGCAAAGGAGAAACATCCCCACACTAACACAGAACTACGCCCTTGCTTCACTGTAGGCACAATGCAGTTCGGGATCACTTTTGTCCAAAAACCTCAAACTTTGACTCGTCACTCCAAAGCACGTGCTTCCAATCATCTAACGACCAATCTAGATGAGAACGGGCGCACTGTAGCCGTGTTGCTCTGTTGCCCCGACGTAATAAGGGTTTTCGAATGGCAATGCGTCCATGAAGGTCTGCTTGTTGAAGTCGACGTTTTACCGTACTCGCCGAAACTTGTTCTTCACGGCCGCGATTGACTTCGACTGCTATTTGTGGCGCTGTTAATTTTCTATTGCGTGTGCTTAATAATACAATTCTCAAATCTTCAGCTTTTGTTGTTTTCCTAGATGCTCCGAACACGATTTTCTATAGTTCCAGTTGTCCGATATCGCTTTATGATGTAATTTACTGTTGAAGTTCTCATATTTATTTTTTCAGCAATTTGTCGCCCCGAATATCCTTCCTCAAACAGCGTAATAATGCGTGAACGTTTTTCTACACTGGTAGGCTTGCCACGTGCCATTTTGAAGTAAATTTTCTTAAAACTTTCGCGCAAAAACGACAGATGCACACCAACACACGTTTAACAGTAAAATGAAGCAAATTTATATCTTTACGCCCGTGATAAATAAACAAGAGTGATGCTGCGGTATATTTCCTAAATGCATTGTTCGTTAATAATCCCCAAACGACCCGTTTCAAAAGATCGGTACTTCCGAGAAATTCTTGGAATGATAATAAAAGGGACTTTATTGTGGTTGTCGCAATATTTCTACTTTACATAATAATTTACGGCTTTAATCCCTTAGAAAAAAGTGTATGCTTAATATTTTTCTAATTTTATGTATTTCTAATGTTCTAATAGTGTGATATAATAGATTTTTATTGTATGGCCGAACTTCACTGAACGGCAGTGTATGTATGTTTGCAACTAGGAAACGAATGTAAACTTTCAAAAATCGATGAAATCTTAATACCTTTTGGTGAACGGCGGCTGCACGTGCATGCTACCGTTCTAATAGTATAGGGAACTATTGATTTAACTGATAGGAAACCTGCAGAAAGATTTATAATAATGAATATATTGTAATTAAGCATGTTCCGGGTTTGGACCGTGTCATGGTTAATCGAAAACTCGAAAAGTTTTATCAATTAGGAGTGCTTAAGTTAGATTAGGTTGTTTAAGAGGTGGTTCACGGCCTGTCCTACTGCGACCTTTCCGGTTTCCTCAGTTGTCAAATCATTTATGTTAGCTTCGCCTTATTGTTGCCAAACGCAAAATCCCTGTGAGCAATCCTTTGTATTGGTTTCGGCTCTTGGATATTCCAAGCCCATTTCTGAGAGGCGTACTTCTGCTAGTCTCTAATATCTCTTTCCGCCAGGTACAACCTCAAGCCCAGACTGCTCTTACTCCACAAAAGTGTAATTTTCCTAATAGTACACCGTTATCCACAGAATCAAAGCGTTTTGATAAATTCAGTATATCAACTTCCAGCGTTATGGATGAATCTGACCATCTTCGATATACCCGGCATATTATTGAATACTTTTTCCTATAGCCATGCATTTTATATATAATCGATCTCTCCAACATTACGTATTCGAAAAGTAATCCAATTCGCTACGAATTATACTTGTAAAGCAGTTAAAGCCAAGCATTTATGATAAACAGACACACGCCCTGCGAAGGCTTCCATGGTCTTGGTGGGCCAAGTAGGTAACGTACTACATACAATACATACTTGACGAGAATGTGAGAGGTGGCTGCTTCCTTCGACACGAAATTGTCTGCATTTTACGGCGGAAATATCTTCGAGCAGCTATAAACTAAATTCGCCCATCCTTTTCGCATTTATTTTAAAATGCGCTTTTAAGGTTTTCATGTCAAGCAAACGTATGTACGAGAGCATGTAAGACTGCTGCGTATACGATGTGAAGAAATGAAATGGTATTGCTAATTGGAGAAAACAGATTGGATATTTTGATAAATCCCCGTTTTAGGCATGCAATTAGCGGCAATCAATCATCTAAAACGGTAGCCTTAGTTAGAAGTGTAGAAACTTAATATGGCGTATATATTAAGATAGTTCGCTAACAGTTGGTAAGTGACAAGCTTTTTCGACGTCGAATGTATTTATTATAACTTCCGCTAAATAAGAATTGCAGCGGTAAGTAAATTATCTTTTTACTTATTGCAATCCGCGTTAGAATTTACGGCAAATTAGATCAACTCGCTTTAGAAATTCAAATGCATATATCATTACGTTTATAGTTCTTAAAATTTCTCGTTCCTCAATATAAATGTTACCTACTTTCTGTGTGGACTGAAGCAATGAGTTATATAATAGAATGTCAAAAGATACTATAGTACTTATGCCAAAACAATTGGACTCTAAATTTGGCGCAATTTCTTTTCAATGCTAAATAGGAAGTCATCGGAAAAAGGTAAAAAAGCAATAAAAAATTATCTACCACTAGAAACCAGAAACTGTGCCATTTTCCGGCTACTATTTTTCCCATCCCAAAAATTTTAGGCATTTTTGAACGCCCATTGACCGTAATATGTTTCAATCGAGCCAATTAGGACGTAAAAAATTATAAAGGAGAAAAGATAAAAGCAGAAATAAAACTATTATAACCATCAACATTCTCAAATAGTTCTTTCATTTACCGAGCCAGCAAACAGCAGGACACCTTCAAAATATAATCAAAAAAAAACGTGTAAAATCCATTAAAAAGATATCTATAAGTTGGTTGGCTGATGATTGGCCTTCAGTTGATACGTCGTACGGTCGACCCAGTATCAATAACGGTTAGCCACGTCGGTCGAGTGTCAGTAGAGTATGCAAAACTGATGGTACTTTTCTAACGTTGAGGCTCTAGATCAGCAAAATCAGTTGGTCGACAATCGAGAACTGATAATCAAATTACGTTTGACAGTAAACACTTGAGTGACATAAGCAAGTCGATGTTGAGCCAATTCAGTCGGTGCAGCCTCGATTGAAGATCAGTTGCCAAGCATTGTAAATAGGCGACGTCACGGTCGGCAGACAACAGTGAATGTTCGTTAAAGGTCGGTGCACGATAAAAATAAATTATCCGAGCCCATTTTCGACCATTAATTTCAGCCAAACAATAACTATCCAAACAATTAAGATACTAAGTACATCATTTTTGAGATGTAAAGAAGGTAAGAAAAGAGCTGCCACCACGCCAGAAGTCAGAAGAATTCGAACCATGTGGTATCCACTTGTATCCATCATCACAGGTACACTTACAAAGATGATGTAAAAATATATAAAAACATTAATTTCAACGAAATATTCATATTTTCAAAATGATCTTTGCTCTACTTCTACAAGCTGTAGAACCTAGAATGCACCTTTCAGAAGTTCATACAATACGAATCGATGACATTTTACTTTACATAATCCAGCACGTTGTCCATTTTTTCATGACGAGCAGCATTTTATCCAGCTAGAGACTGCACCTACGTTGTTGAATACAAATCGCTCGCCTGCAATACCGGCTAGCGTTGCAAAATATACCTTATTAATTGTTTATCATGCCGTACTATTTATTCATCTCTCTAGAGCGTACCGGGAATGGATTTGCGTGTTCCTCGATGGTGCCAATTATTTTCGACAATTATATAGCGTCATGGGAAATACGCTTGTTAAATGTTTCAAATTTAAGTGGCAATATCAAGGTCAAAGGTAAAAATACGCTGAACGCGACGAAAAGAGCCGTTTAGAATTAAATTTTAAGCGATAATAGCATACCGAATGACGTCGTGAATTGCGTGAGGTGCAGTTATCCTAGACGAGAACTTATACAATGATGAATTATTTTAATTAAGTTGGAATACTTCCTGATTGTTACGGCACAAATGAAGAATGCAATCTGTGGTAGTATAAGTGTGTGAAAGCCTCAAATGAAGATAATAAGAGGTGCAGGCAGCTATTACTAGTAGTTGAGTACTTACCTATAATTTCTTCGCTGTTAACTAACTGTCTTTGAAGGCAATGTAACTAGTACTAGGCGCGAAAATGTTGAAAATAAAATTAATGAAATAAACAAATGAACGGTCTAATTAGTCTGTATTCTGCACAGCATAAGCACCTTGTCTTATAGTTATTAATTTTAACGAATGAACGGTATTTTCTGCTAACAATAATTCATGACAAGCAACAACATTCCTTTGTGAAATTAAATAAGTATAAGCTTGGAGCTTCCCACACTTCAGCACATCTTTTCATCCCTTTTTAAGGTCGTGAATCGTTTTGAAATTGACCCAAATATACCAAATCACCGTAAATAAAGAACTGTAACCGAATACACTATCTTTTGAAAAGCTGAAGAAACACTCTTCAAGGTTTTTTAATTGATTTAAACAGCTACAAAAGGTTACATGTTAATATCTTGATCAGCAAGGAAGAAGCTATAGTTTTGGAAGCCGTCAACCATTTAACTACCTTAGCATGGGTTGCGACGTTGCCCAGAGGAATAACTCTAATAGCGGCATGGACAATCCTTCGAATAGACGTTAGCACAGGACATTTGCAAATTGCAAATCAGATTAAAATTTTAAATTTTCCCAAGAATTTTCGTAGATGATGATTTTCCTTGTTAAGCTCTAAAAGCAATTTCGAATTGATCACAATCAATACGAGCTTCCACAACCCCAATGACTCATGCACAAAAGATTTCATACAATTTACATCAATAATTAAACAATGATTCAATAAAATACTTTCCACGTCGATTAGCGTCTTCATACCGCCCATTTGCACCTTCTCTTCCTATTCAAAGAATCCATAAATCCTCATTCTCTAATGTAATACAGCAATTGAACGCACCCGGAGAAACGCCTAATGCCTTAATGGTACGAATTCCGTTCTATTCGCGTCCTCGCCAACAATCCGTCCTTTTCGGCCCGCTAATTTACCGCCGCATTATAATCTAATCTGCGGGTTCTCCGCATCCGACGACAAGCTTCGCTGTAACGAAAGCTGCGCTCGTATGAAAGGCGCAACGTACGGGGAGAATATATTGCTTGATTCAATGCAATGAAGCGAATGTCGTCAACGTAGGCAGATGATTATCTGCCTGTTTAACAGATTGTCGGCGATAAATCGACTTTAGCCTTATCGCTAGGTTGTACCATTGACAGACAGGCGTCAGGTTGCAATGCATGTTATGCATTCCGAAAGGTTCTTATTTTATTTGATTTGGTTTTTTTTTTAATTGTATACATTTGACGTATCGATATGTGAAGTGCTAATCAGATATCAAATGAAATGAAAACATTGGCAATATGAAGATGTGCTTATAGTCTAAAGCTATGGTGTAGAAACAGCTGCAAGCACATTGACATTGTATTTACAAACGAGTTAAATGGTACCACTGATCTTTATAAGCAATTTGCCTTCCTGCATACGCTGATAATAGTCCGATATTTCCGGGTACATGAAATGTAGGAAGACTTAACAACACAGTTGGAATAATGAAGGAGTCGTTCATTATCCATAACTCAATTGAACAGAACTTTTCATCGTTCTTTTCCGGTGTGTGAAATCGCGATGTAACCGAAAGAAAAAAAAAAAAAAACAAGACGGCTGCCGGCGTATCTGACCACCGGCTTACGTCAGTCGTCAATCGTATGTACGGAGAGACAGTGAAGCATATCTGGTACTGTGATCACGTAACGCGAAAGACGTGTGCCCTACAAAGGCCGCCCGTACGGCCGGACATGATCTAGGCTAGGAAACGCTCAAACATACCGCTCCGCGAAACGCATTACGGTTTTTAATTAAGCGCCCGGGTAACGGGACCCTTCGCGCGCACGTTTCTGTAGTTATCCTCCTGTTACGTCGTGTTCTACAAAGAAAGAACACAAAGAACCACTACGCCAAGTACCTCGCTATATACACACACACACTCGCGGAGTAGGAGAAAATGCATGTTAATTGGATCGCGGGTGCGTCGAGCGTACGAAAGACGGTTGAAATGAACGAAGGTTTTGACGCGGCATTCGTCGTTAGCGGGCCTTGTCGCTAAATTCCGCTTGTCTGTAGCTTTGATGTTTATTACATCTCGAGATGGAAATACTGGAAGAGGAAGTTCTAGATGGTTAATTAAACGTTCGTCGGGCGTACAAAGAGTTAACTGATCGAGTTAAAAAGGATGTTTTTATCGTCGGACGTTTTCAAGACGCCGGTAGTCCGCGTAGTTGGATTCACTTCCTTTCATATACGACGGTGAATCAATAAATATCAGTGTAAAAAAAAATATGTATAAAATATGGTTTTCTACATAATCTCCTTTTAGTAAGATTCCCGCTTCCTTCCCATTTCTTTGCTCCTCAGCTTCTCAACGTTTTTGCCTCAGTAATGAGCAAACCTGATCAAGACGTGCGGGAACTCATCGTTAGTCCATATTTCAACGAAAACTAACCCTAATAGCGAAATTCCAATACATAAATTCACACTTTGAATTGCAATTGGAATTCTAGAGATTACACCTTCTTATTGGAAATACATTCAGACATACGTACACTGCCGTTCAGAGAAGTTCGGTCGGTTAGTAAAAAACATGAAAAGGTTACAGAAACAAACGAAACTAAAAACAAAATGCAATTTTATTGTAGGTACAGGTAAAAAAGACAAAAATAAATAAATAAAAAGTTATTCTGGCATAATATAACATACTGAACATTATATTTTTTTTTCATCGGAAAAACCTCCTTTGCTGTTAATCATCGCTCGGACTATTCTAGGCATTCTTTCGATAAGTTTTGTTAAAACGGATTGTGGAATATTAATCCATTCATGTTGCAGAATATTCCGTAAGTGTTCTTGTGAAGTTGGGCATATTTTTCGGATACTCCTGTCCAGTTCATCCCACAACAACTCTATCGGGTTCAAATCTGGGCTTTGTGGGGGCCATATTATTACTTTCAGGGTGTGCTGTTCTTCTTGCTCCTTTAGATAGTTCTTACACACTAACGCAGTGTGTTTTGGGTCGTTGTCATGCATGAATGTAAAGTTACGGCTTATTATACGCAATCCTGATGGCACTGCATGATTCTGGAGTATTGCAAAATAATTTTCCTTCCTCATTACACCCTGCACTCTGCATAAATCTCCCGTCTCAGCAAAGGAGACACATCTCCACACTAACACAGAACTACACCCTTGCTTCACTGTAGGCACAATGCAGTTCGGGATCATTTTTTCGGTTTTAGATCTTCGGACATAAACTCGTCGATTTTGTCCAAAAACCTCAAACTTCGACTCGTCACTCCAAAGCACGTGTTTCCAATCATTTAACGACCAACCCAGATGAGAACGGGCCCACTGTAGCCGCTTTGCGCTGTTGCCCCGACGTAATAAGGGTTTTCGAATGGCAATGTGTCCATGAAGGTCCGCTTGTTGAAGTCGACGTTTTACCGTACTCGCCGAAACTTGTTCTTCACGGCCGCGTTTGACTTCGGCTGCTATTTGTGGCGCTGTTAATTTTCTATTGCGTTTGCTTAATAGTACAATTCTCAAATCTTCAGCTTTTGTTGTTTTCCTAGATGTTCCAGGTCGAACACGATTTTCTATAGTTCCAGTTGTGCGATATCGCTTTATGATGTCATTTACTATTGAATTTCTCATATTTATTTTTTCAGCAATTTGTCGCCCCGAATATCCTTCTTCGAACAGCGTAATAATGCGTGAACGTTTTTCTACACTGTTAGGTTTGCCACGTGCCATTTTGAAGTAAATTTTCTTAAAACTTTCGCGCAAAAACGACAGATGCACACCGACACACGTTCAACAGTAAAATGAAGCAAATTTATATCTTTAGGCCTGTGATAAATAAACAAGAATGATGCTGCGGTATATTTCCTAAATGTATTGTTCGTTAATAATCCCCAAACGACCCGTTTCAAACGATCGGTACTTCCGAGAAATTCTTGGAATGATAATAAAAGGGACTTTATTGTGGTTGTCGCAATATTTCTACTTTACATAATAATTTATGGCTTTAATCGCTTAGAAAAGAGTGTATGCTTAATATTTTTCTAATTTTATGTATTAATAATTGTATACAGTGTGATATAATAGATTTTTATTGTATGACCGAACTTCATTGAACGGCAGTGTACGAGTAGGTGAGATTCTACGCTTTTTAGTGACGTTTTACGCAACGTACAACTCTAAAACGTGAGCACTTTGATGAAGACTAAACCAATTCATATACGCAGCTTCAATATTTTTACTCTGACAAAGAACTTTTTCACGAAGACATCGTCTTCGCGAATTAATGCCTCTTCACCGGATTTCTAATTTAAAGAAGTGTGCAACGTATTCAGGGCATCCAACAAACGATTCAATTAAATTGCAATTTTGGATGAAACATTTCGCCAGAGTGAACTGTTATGTGTCTTTTATTGGTTATGATAGTCGACAATTGTCTATCTTATACTGTGATGTTATAATATAAAAAACATACAGAAAGTTATCGTGCATTAAACAGCATTGCATACTTTCATTTCGTCATGTTGTCCAGATTATCAAAATCTAAACCTGAAAATAAACAAACAACTGTTCGTATATATTTAAAATATTAACACCTAAAGTTTGCAAAAATCAAGAATATTATGCAGGTAGGATGGGAAACTTTCTGACACTGCAGTTGTTAACAAACTCTTTACTTTAGACATCACGTACGCGATAGAAAATATAAAAGATGAAAAAACGGACAGCTTGAAATATTTACGTATCCAAGTAGTTGAGGGAAATGTATACAAAAATTATCGGACTAATTTATCCGCTCACAAACATATTCTTTGGATTGATTCATTTGTATAAACGCAAATTACTAAACGTGTATGTAAATATTCGTATGTTTTAGATAGTAACTCTTAGAATTGACCGTTAAAACCCGATATAAATCACATCGCTAACGCTAATATTACAAGCTTCATTAGATTTCAGTTCTAAGATTAGCATCGTAGCGCGTTTTACCAACATTAATATGTTCATTTCGACAGTTATGTCGAACCAAATGTTTATAAACGTTACACGTTCGTACTACAATGTTACACAGTACGTTGAAGGTTATATTTAAATAACTTTACGAAGTGAATATAATCAAAACTTGGTAGGCGCAGTATCGTAAAATGCGGTTTGTCTGGATTCATTACAATGGGTTTGTTGGTGTTCAAGAATAATATTAGAAGTTATGGTACAACCATACGCCGTCTTAATTTAGACATGATGAAATGTCCACGTTTTTAGTTTGTCTATGCTCCGTCGTGAAAAATTGTAGCTTAATAAAAATATAAGTTAACGTTTCTACTTTAGTAAGAACATCCTAAGTAGTTTTCTTTCTTCTAGTCGTAATAACTGAGGAAGAAAACGAGGTTGGTTTCTCTGGTGAGCATCGACTTTTTTTAATTATCAAAGTTTTTTTTTTTAACCTAATCACCGATGTGGAAATGGGCTTCGTCGTCATTTATAAAATTCGTTATCGACCGCAATCTCCCATAAGATCCAATCGCAAAGCACACGGCGGCTTTGATGCTCCATGGCCACCACTTCTTGAATCTTATATGCAGATGGACGAAAGTCTTTTATCATAATTCGTTGCAGGAACAATTTTGAAATGTCCAATAGCCATGACCGATGACGAATTGAGGTCTTTGGACTTTCAGTCACCCTAGCGATGTTTTCAATCCGCTCAAATTTTGCAATTAAACTCCTAATTGTTGCATCGCTAGGCATATGATTTCGAAGAAAAACAACACGAAGTCCACACAAATAGTGTTCGTAACGTAACGCGCAATTTTCGCAATAAGAATAGAATTTTTACACGTTCTTCGAGGGTGAAACGGTGCATCGTCAAGCTTACAGTGACAACTGACATCGTTTGCAAATAATGTAAAATTAAAATCCTCCAAGTTCATGCTGGGACACCCTGTAGTTCTAATAGAAAAAAAAATTTCTAACTACGCTATTGAAGCCATTAACCTCATAACTATATCACAACAATTCCAATTACCCCATTAGCCATAACCTAATACTCGTTTCATAATATTTATGTACGTATTATTTTCACCTTCCTTTTACGGAAGGAATAATTGGACGCCGTCCATTCTGGCGGAACGCAATGTTATCACCGACGTACTCATTAATAAAACACAGCTCGATACGAAATATCGTAATAACTTATACGATAATCCACCGTAATTATCGAAGTGTGCTTCCTTCCAAGCTTTCACTACGCGACCAAATACAGACCAATGTTCGCATGTATTAACAACTTCCCATCGAGTAGTGACACAATGATACATTTTCAACAATAAGATATAGCTTAATGGGAAGCCTTCGTAAATGGAGGAGTGCAATAAACGATTAAGGACGGCGATACCGTTTTGTTTATAAGCCGTTGCACTTCGCCATACGATGCGAATGGATAATTTAAGGTGCGTAAAATCGGCGTTTCGTAACACGAAGAGCTGGCAATTTCGACACATCGGCCTGTCTGATAGACTACAGAGTGGTTGATGCGAGACAGTTACAAGACAATAAAAAGAACGCGCGTAGATACACACCAGGATATTTGTTCGACATGTTGTGCGGCATAAGTAATGAGGAAGTTCGTCAATAAAGTCGCTGAGGTAACCTACCTCTCGAACAAAGGGGAATCGTGACCCGCGTTCCAGCTATAAGAAGGTAATTGTTAAAGATCAAGGCTACAAATATCGATACATATTGCCGAGATGAAAGGTTCCCCAGCTTGCTGGTATTGAACAATTGCAAGTTAAATGGGGATTTAAACAAAAAGACAGTTGGAAAATTTTCCATTAAATATGCTTAGCTGGATTAGTCGGAAGTACTTTTATTGCGTAATTGTGAAAAGTATAGAGGAAGTGTTACTCACACGTTTCTTATAAAAATACAATTCCTAATTGACTGAACGTTGTAATTAGTGGAATGAGTAATAATGCAGATAGCGCCATTCACAAATTCTCGCTTGACGCGTAGACAATTTTAATGGAAATGCGAAAATTTCAAGAGAGAGTTAATTAAATTCATTGTCTTTCTTGTAGAATCCGAAATTCCTTTTTTTTAATCAAACCAATAACAACGAAATTAAAAGTGCTGCGTGCTCCAATTACAAAACAAAAAAATATAAAAAGATTTTGATAACAGCATATACTGCCTTATGCCTTTCAACAATGGAACATGGAATAGTCATGCCTTCTACCCCGTGGATGTAATACATACAAATGAAACAATACCAATTTTATATGCGACGCACGCGAATATTAACTCGAATACGATCCCTAATCTAATCAACGTGTTTATGTGCAAATATCCCACGTATCTGTTATGAATTACGAAAAGCCAAGCATAACTCGGTGCGAATAAAAATAATGAATAAAATCCTCAGTAGTCGACATTCCGCTAAGCTCCCCCGGCTTATGACCGCTTATTTACAAACATCGCGTCGTGTTTTCGCGTTATATGTTTTCGTTCGGCTGCGTCAATCAGATAGGTGCCGCCCGATCGGAACGATTCGCACTCTTTTTCGTGGCCGACGCCTTACCTACGTGAGCAATTCGCGTGTGGGTGCGGTGCTTGACCGGACGATCAAGGTTGGCTAAGTGCAATGTCGCGTCGCTTGGCCTACTGCCAGAAACTGCCGGGTTCAATATTCCGAACGCATGTGTTGTGTGTGCGTTGATCGGTATGGCACGGGACCCCGTTAGTTATCGTAGTTTACCTATGTTTTGTATGTATAGTAGATAGTAGATGAACCTAAAAGACTGCTTGGCTCCACGCGCGATGCGAAAAAATGCGATTCGTGCCGTAGGAGTTTGTCTAACGTTGGCATATTTGGAAAATGGAGATGTTGGGATGGATGTTTCCCAATGTGCGACAACGCTTGCGTTTTTATTATTGCAAAATCTCAAAGGGAAATACTTTTGACCGAATATCTATGTGCAACACAACCTTTAATTTATTATATACAATAATTATAATTCACAGAGTTAGTCACAGAGTTAGTTATTCGTGCGCTTATTTAGCAAATCAAATTATCTTATTATTGTATAAGACCATCTTACATACGCCGTTTGAAACCAATAAAGAATAAGTCAAATATATTACTCACCCCAAATTTCTTAAGCTTTGATCCACCGAAACATACGGACGAAGGCTATACACAATAATTTAATAGTAAGAAACATCACAAATTGTAACAGCTAAACCTACACTTTCATACGCACTCACACTGACATTTTGGCAAATTTGACGTATTGCTGAATAAGGCACGCGCGTATAAAAAATAAACTCAAAGTAATTATTAGCCCGTGGTAACAAAATGTGAATAAAACACTAAATTAAACAATTAAGTTCCGCATAATTTATTAGTAATAAGTTATTAGTCTTGTTCGAATTACAATTTTGAGTAATGTATATTAGGAGCAGTGTTGCTAGGTCCAAAAAATAAAAATCCCCAAATCGGGACCAAAAAAGTTGGCAGGTCTTCACCAGTTCTTGCAATTAGTATAAAGATGGCATAAAGTTATTTACATTTACAAATTATGCATATATGCAATTATTACTAGAGATGACCAAGGCATGTAAAAATTATTTCCTTTTTGCAACGACTAGACAGGCTCGTGCCTATTCGTCTCGTAAAAAAGGGTTCGTGTTGCCCACTGGTTTCCTCGAGAGCCGACAAAACACGAGTCTACCTAGTCGTTGCAAAATAGTAATAATTTCACCTGTCTTGGTCATCTCTACTTATTACTGTGTTAGAAGTCAAATATGAAGAGATAGAAGAAGCAAACAGTAATAATTAGCGACAAAATGCAAAATTTGTATTACTCGGGAAAAACCCGAATAATTCTATGTACGGTTCCTGAACATCAACTTAGTACTACAGCCACATTTATTAAACACTGGAGAAAGCAGCAACTACTTCTGGAACTCAAATATCCCCGCCGAGAAGGCAACATTTTCCGTGCTTAGAACATCCATCTTTGATAGAGAAGCAGAACATATTACATAGGATCTGAGGCTGGTTTTGTGGAAAATGGCTTATTGCTTTTCAAAGGTAAAAAAACAACCGATTATCATGAAGAAATGAATGCCGTGGTGATTTCA
The DNA here is from genome assembly GCA_902654985.2 of Oryctes borbonicus. Taxonomy (NCBI): domain Eukaryota; kingdom Metazoa; phylum Arthropoda; class Insecta; order Coleoptera; family Scarabaeidae; genus Oryctes; species Oryctes borbonicus. The sequence goes on along the minus strand of LR736866.1, from coordinate 70,389 downwards.
TCAAATATTGGCAGAGCTACCATACAATGCTGTTATTGTTATGGATAATGCTACATATCATAGTCGTAAAATTAAAAAAATTCCCACGACAACATCTAGAAAACTCGATATGCAGGCTTGGTCGAAATAAAAAAATATTGAGTACGATGAAGAGGTGTTTCGATCTCAATTTCTTCATTTAATTCGCTTTAATAAAGATCAATATAATACAGATGTGAGAAATGAGATGGTCAGAAGTTGCAGCAAAACTAGGTTGAGGTTGCCACTTTATCACTGCGAACTCAACCAAATTCTGTGAGTTAGATGGATTAATCGATGATATAATTGAGCCACTTATTGCATGAGTGGGCAAAGATAGTAAGTTCAAGTGAAATGGAAAGTGATAATGAATAATTATTTTAGACTGTATCATAACTTTTGTTTGTTTTAGATGCTTTCCTACGAACTGGAAGGAATAACTTTTTTTCTCTGGATTTCGGTTTTGAAGTTGATTGACATTATAGCACAATATAGCAGAATAACTTTTATTTTTCATATTTCAAGAAGTGCTAAACCTTATCGTTTAAGATCATTGTATAGAATATTCACAAATGTGTAAATAAAAGCTGCGTTTTATTCTTCCACTGTTGCCGCTCATTTGATACATTATACGCGTTTTATTCCAACATTTTCTCCTACCGATAGCTGTTTTTCCTATCGTCTCCCGAGATCGCAGAGGTCAATTTCCATAATTTTTATTGTTAATAACATCGAGTACATTTAAAGAGATGTTAGCTTAATTTTTTTATCTTCCTGTATTACGTTATTTCACAGCAGGTAACTATAGCGCTATGAAATATTCAAATATGAATGTTTTATTATGTTATTTTTTTAGATAGTAAAATAATTAAAAAGACTAAAAAAATTTATCATTATGTATGTTTTATTAATAATTTTTTTTTATACACTCATATATTCATGCTTAACGCATTAGTAATAACGAATCGATCTCATTAGGCCTACATTTAGTCGATTCCTCGATTCCATAACATAATTCCAATGCTTACTTTCACCCAATAACGATACATCATCAGAATTTATTGATCTTCCTCACATGAGGAAAGATAAAGGTAGCCGTTCTTATTTTAATAAATACTTCTAAAACGGCATCAGGATATTTTACGTTGGAGTGTTTGATAACGCAGGAATTTCGTTCCAGCTAAACGGATTATGATGTGTTTATTTAAGTGCTTAATAACTGTAGTTTTCCGTGAGCGGAAATTTCTCTTTGTTTCGTTTCTTTTATTGAATACGCAAGCGACTCACCGTTCACGATAGGTTCGGACATTGCACAACTACGTTTAAGAAAACCTGAAACAAAAAAAATGTGAATTAGTAAACATCTAACGATATTAACGATAATCGAACGTAAACACCTTAGATTAAGGTTATATAACGATTCGTTAGATAAGTTTGAATTAGAGAGCGCAACAAGATGTAATAATAAGATGCTCATAACATGCATATAATCTAATAAAAGGTGCTACAAAGTTTTTAATTAAATGATGTGAATATCTGGGCAATTATATAAATATATTCAATTCATATTTCGTAAATAATGGATAAAGTTCGATTAAAATCAGAAGGTACCGGCTTACGAAGTAATTTGTTCATTAAGAATGAGGCGGTATGAAATACGGTGAAACCAAACATTTTTCTTTTGTAATATTCCGCCCTGCACCTGCAAATATCCATCTATTAACCGTTTCTTCTTGATTAAAATCCCTTTATTTGGTATCATTTTCGTCAATTATGTGTATATGATTGATGATTAAGCCTGTAGAAATGAGTTGCGCTTCACGAAATTAGCAGAGACTAGACAGACTCGTGTGTATTCGTCTCATAAGAAAGGGTTCGTGTTACCCACTGGTTTCCTCGAGAGTCGACGAAACACGAGTCTGTCTAGTCTCTGCTAATTTCGTGATGTGTACGGAAAGTGTACTCGTCTCTACTTATTGATGATACGTCCCCTTCCCAAAAGAAAAGATCAATATCACGATTGCTCTCATTTTATCCAGAATTAATTTGGAACAATGGAAAGAGAAATAAATCGTTTGGTTGTGGAAAATGCTACATTTAAATTGGAGGGCAGCTCACAAAAAGAAATTCACATACCACACTACAAACTCGGGTGACGGCAAAACGGATTTATTAATAAACGAATCAAAACAAAAGAATGAAAATTGTTTAGGTACAATTAATAATTACATGTTTTGATTTTTGTGAATTTCTGCGTTCATGCACCTCGTGTAAAGTTAACGCAGACGCGCAATACCATTCACGAACTGATTCTCGAATCGTCCATATGAGGACCAACAACAAAGACTCATTTTCATCATCCGCTAACGTTGTAAGGCTTATAGACAAAACCATAACAAAAGTAATAAAAAGTTAACTAGAATCTTCCAAAAACTGTTGATACTGTCTTTCAGCTTAGGACGGCAGCATAATCATATAAATGGGACAAACTCAAGTAAATATCTCTATTAGGCAATTTATATAAATCCTGTAACAAATTCGAAAGTTCTATATACTCAACCTAACTTTTATAGAAATTGATTTTTATTACCAGATATCTTTCCGATCACGTTTCGACTTTTATTTACTCAATTCATTAATAATACAATACATCGTATTGCGAATCTATCATCCGACCATTCCGGAAAATATGCACACTTTCTATACATAAAACAAAGTATTTCACGTCGCTGCTCTCTACAATCGTCAAATAAAATAAATCCTTGGTTTTCGATTAGCCTCGTAGTCTCGAATGTGAAGGGTATAAATTGATAAATCTGCGGTTTTTATCGTTATTTAAACAATACGATCTATGCGGTGTCATACACCTGCGGAAGTAAGGTTTATTTTCTGCCGACAAATATATTTTAAATCGCGTCTTTTTATACATACGTCAGCTATACACGTAATGAAGAAGTTGAATACTTTAAAGTCTAAAGGTTCGCAAAGCTTCCGAGAGTTTTACAACGTTATATAGGTATTAGTAAATGAAAATATGTGGTTTACGTAACTTCCTACTCAATTTTTTTTTGCTTTGCGTAACGATAGTGTAAAAGCAAATAGAAGTGATTATAAACGAGGAAGTGCGGTTTAACGTTCAATAAATACTTTTTAGGAATAGCATTTTTCTATGCTAAAAATGTTTAAATTTAAATTATTTTATATAGATACGGCTCCATTTAAGTTGCCAACTGTTTATATGGCTATAAAGAATTTTTAACAAAACAGATGCTTTAACATTATTAGATTTTCAATTCTTCTGATTTGTATCTGATAATTTAATATGTATTTACCAGTCTAAACTATTTGCACGAGTCGCGCAGAAATTCTGCCGAATCTGTATATATTCTATGCAAGAATCTCAATAACATGAGTACCTGATAAGTAGAGTGGCCATCATCGGCGTACCTAACGAATGGACTCTTGCACGCGAAGGGAGTCAGTATGCAGAGATATATTATCGCGAACGGTGCTAGATACAAGTTTTTAATCCTTAATGAACCTATTCACTGTCTTTAATGATAGCTGTTTTCTCAATCTACGTAGCCTTGGACATTATCAAAAACAGAACACGAAGTACTTCGCTGCTACTATTGCTTACGCTCTAAGCGGCAGCGAACTAGATACTGGCATACGAGAATTCATTCGTTAGCTGCGCCGATGTTGCACTCCCGAATTTGCCTACTCTATTGATAAGATTAACTTCCGGAAAAAAAAACTGTTTTTCTTTGTATTCCAAAGTTGAAAACCAATCGTTTTTGAATGGTTAAAATAGTTGCTGGGTATTGATAATCTTCATCAGTAAATGCCACAAAATTTCGGATTTCTTTAACTATTTCGGCGAATCCTCGACTGGACAAATATTTTTGCTATAATTTTAGTTTTATTTTCTTCGTTTGTTAACCAGGTTATATTTTTATTTTGCACGTTATTTTTGCGTCTGTATTCAATTCAATAGTTTTCTGATTATAAATCTTATTTTCCAGGTATTTAAACATTTTCCCGTTTACAAGAATCCAATTTTCCTTCAAAGAAATTTATTATTTATTACACCTAAACTTTGAAGCTTTAACTTTACCCGGTAATTATTTTCTTTGGCGTAGTGCTGCATATTATCCCTATTTATCATATTTAATAGCAAAAATAGAGCAAAATGTTTGTGTACAAGTACCCGAAGAGAAATTACGATAGCCTTTAGCGCAGAAAGGAAATTTCTGAAAGTAACCAAGAAACAAGACCGTTGATGGATCGATGTAAAAATTATTGTAATAAGTGATTTAATTAAAAAGAATTAAGACGCGTCGCATGCAACCGTCCCCGAGATAATTCCTAATTTAGCGATCAGACATCATGAAAGCGATATTATTTATGGCCAACCTGGTTTTTTTGCACGCCATATTTCCAATAGTTATTCATTTATTTTGATGTAGATGTAGCGTAGATATGTATGTGTGCGAAATGTTTAAATTTCATATTACGCTATTACACAAATAAATTAAAATAAATTTACACCAGTAATTGCTCATACGGCGGGGCGTGATTTTAATCTACTTTCGCTTTTTCGAAATGATCTCAACGCTTATTGCTCTAGATTTTATATTTTAACCGAGTATGAGTAATTAATCATATTAAATAGATTTTGAAAAAATGAATGTGGTTTTTTATAGGTTACGAAGAAGCGTGAGAAATTAATGCGAAGCTCTGGTAGGCCAGGAATTGTTCAAGCTGAAAGCATAATTTTGACCACCGTGGTCATACCAGTTCGTTTGACGATAAAATTTCTGGACGGCCAAAAACTGCAACCGCCACCAACATCATCGGAGAAGTTCGCTAAATAGTGCTGGACGATCATGTTAAGGTTAGAGAGATAACAGAGGCTGTGGGCATCTGTTTCTCGTGAAGATTTGGATATGAAAAGGCTAATCGCCTCGCTTGCTCATTCAAGATTAAAAACGCATTCGAATGAACATTTCTAAAACCCCGTGGAAGCAGTTTAAGTGAAATAGAAGAAAGAAAAATAAGAGGAAGGTCGTGTGATATTTTCTTCCATCAGGACAATGTTCTGATGTTCAATAATTTAATAATACAAAAAAAATGCGTAGAAGCTGTAATACGGCCCTAATATTCCAGCCAGACTTGCTCATCTAACAAGTTGTTACCGCTCAAAGGCATATTACATCGTCTGATTGATACGCGCGAAGCTATTTAAAGTAACAACAGAACAATACGCACACTCTTCCTTCTGCTATTAATACGACTTGTCAGCCTGAATGGTTCCGACAAATAAAAATGTATATTAGTCGTAGAGCCGAGCGTGGGCAATTCTATTGTTTCGGCGAACGTCGCGTCTAGACTTCGCCGTTCGACAATCATTCAACAATTGTATCGTCCGCTCGGATCGGACAATTATCCGGAATAATAATAGCGCGGTCTGAAGATGTTCCTACCATTTTAAAAGGACGATAGTTAAGCATTTGACGATGGTAATGAAGATGAGTGGACGGCTCATTTCGTTTTCGGAGTAATGAAACGATTTAGGGACGATGAATTTGAATTTATGCGGCGGCAATTATTGCCGGATTGAGAATTAGTGGCAATTGCACATGATGGAGATGGATGTTCGGGACGAGATGGCATTGGATGTGTTTATACAGAAGATTAAATAAGCACTGCTTATACAGCCACATGCAAAGTTTACCACCCTGAAATATCGGTGTAGGATGCCATGGAGAAACTGAGGCATTTGTTATGGGGTGGCCAGCCCGAAGGCTGGATTTAAATCCAATTGAACACCTTTCGACAGCGTGTATCAGGGCGCAGAATGATTTTTAGAGCTCTCCAACAGTTAGAAACAGTTCTTCTGGGCGAATTGCATAAACCTTGAGTGGATCAATCCGTTATTGACACAATTATTGTGTATAATCAATTTATTACGCTGTTATGAATCCATTAAAGAATATCTCCAAATATAGTGTTTTATTTATTTGTTTATTCTTTCGTTCTTTTATATCTCAACGAACTGCATGTAAACATCAATAATTATTAACGGTGCCAAGAAACAAAGCAACAAGCTCAAATAATGCTTAATACAATTCCCTGCTCCCTACTCTCACGTTTGAACTAAATCTTTCTAATCTTCATCGATGTCATGTCAAACATCTTCAATTTTCCAAATTCTTACGCTGATTTCTACTTCTAAAACGTCTAACGCCGCACAAACACACACCGATCGATTCTATTATTTAAATCCGAACGGTAAGAGTGACATAAATTCCCGTTAAGGATGTAACGAACAATAGTAGAAATGCGGGCAGCGGATATATATATTAACAATTTGAGGTTATTATTGCGTCGATCGTCGGCTCAGCAGGTCAAATAGTACGTTCCCTACTGAATTTTAAGTAAATAGGATTTCTCCATCGTATAAAACTACATTAAACGTATGCGCATGCATAATATATGCTTTTATCGACATCTTCATATGTTTTCCATCAGCAGAATTCGCGGGAAAACAACCTAATATGAGAAGCATATTTACGAAAGTTGTATAGCAAACGATCAATCATTTCATGATCAAGCGCGAGAGGTCTGCATTTATAACGCGGTATTGGTTTAGCGCGGATTCAATTTGATTTTAATTACAATGTAAATTAGATGGAACAAGAAAAAAGTAAAGTTTAGTTTTGCTTGTTGGGATCGTTATTTTCCAGTTGTATAGCGGCAAAACACGTTGACCGTATGACTATGGCTAATTATTTTAAAATGTGACGTACACAGTGCTGTACAAGTTTTAACAGCGGCTGTACGCTCTTATGTATGCATCCAAGTACAAGGGGAAAAGAGAAAAAAGCGTATGATCGTAAAAGACAATTCATTCATTCTATTAAATCAGAAAAGTCGTCAGTAAATATCATTGATGTAGGACAACTCGCGAATACTCGTTGATAAAAGCCAGAAAGAACAGAGGTCCAAAGTTTGAATCCTGCGGAATACCAGAAGAGAATAAAAAAATTATTATAATTAAAAAACGGGTTAGTGCATTTTCTTTTAATGTTTATTCTGTTGCAATACTTCCATTAGATTAAAACTTTTAGTGTTTTGCAATGAAAGAGATCTTTAGTGTGTTGAGAGAAACAACATATGACTTGGTGATTAATAAGGTGCTTACTCTGTTTATTTGCTTGTTTTAGATTTAGTTTGATGTGGACCATGCAGGCAATAGTTAGGGCTAGAGGAGGCAGTACAATGTATTGAGCTCTATTCAAATGAAATTTCCATTCTTAATCTCTGTTAAGTTTATTTGGCGTAAATGCTTTCTCTTTATTGTAAACGCAGATACATTATTATTTTCGCTAGTAACAAGGCCGTGGAACACTTCACACGTACAATTTACAGGTTATAATTAGCCTTACAAATGCTTATACACCCCGTTGGGCCGCTACCTCTAAGAAAACAGACCAAATTCAAACCTCCAGGAATAAAGCCGTGTAAAGTCAATCCGAAATAGCAGGAGGTTAAAGATTTTGCGATAAAAAGGAAAACGGACATGGTTTACAGCATGGCATTCCTCCAATGTTGCAGTAAAGAATACTGCAAAAAGTTCGAGCAATTTGAATAGGAATCACGAAAGTTGTGTTAAAAATTTGCTTCAGCTGCTAAATTTTGTCGATTGTGAAGAGTTAAATTCCGCGTTAATAACGACATTAATAGCACGTGATGTAGGCACTACTGGGCCGATTACTAGAGCATCTTAGAAATACTCTTTGGACTTGTAATAAAACAAAAAAAAAAATAAAGTATCATTTTTGGTGACAAATCTTTGTTGTCTTTTTATTAGTCACTGAAAATAATAAATCTTACTCAGCGAAAGAACGTAAATAATAATATAAGGTTACTGGTAATCATTAGGATGTCTTTATATGGTTTATTTCCTTTATTCTTCTCTTATTTCTGCAAAGAGCCAATCCTTTACAATTACCAATTACCTCTTCCTATCTAACGTCCATATAAGCTTTTCAATATCATTTCTCATCGATTCAATGGCAACATCGCACCGCACTTAAACCGCGAAAGAATAAACTAAACGTTTCCTGCATATTTTAATTCTTACTCGGGCAGTTTATTGGCAAACATATCAAAAGCAGAGCATACAATCACCTGCTATCCTTCGACGCATTTTTTACTGCCATCTATTGAATGTCGTTGTTTTTCCGAGATTGTTAAATAAATTAGTTTGACTAGCCGTGCGATTAACTTTTATTACTAGCATAAATAATGTCGCGCCCATTAAGTGGTTACACATAATGATTCTCCGAAGTTAAATATAAATTAACTAAGACATTCTTCTTCGAGAAATTAGATCAGAAACGGCGCGCATAGTTGTCTCTGAATTATTAACGTTTGCGTCGACAGCTGCGTATTGGATATGGAAATTTTAATGTTTGATTTGATCAACACATATATTTAATGTTTAACATTTCCAACGCGAATTTTACAACATTGATTAGAAATAGCAGGAAGTGAAAATAATAAATAGAGCTAAAGAATGATCTAATAGCAAGACTTTTTTAATCATAACCATTTTCTAAATGGATCGCGATGGTTAGAAAGAAGCAAATAACAAATATTTTCGTTATGGCTACTCAGTTTTTCTTCGTCTTTCTATTGAACAATCTTCGTAGTACAGTACTTTAACGCCACATATAATGATTTTACCAAAACCAATCTAATACCTCCATAATCCTTGTTACGGTTTGTCGATATTATTAAATTCCTCGTAGGCACATAACTTTTAATCATGACTCGAAAATAGCCATAAAATGCCTCGTAAAACGGACACAATGAATATTATACGATAACCGTATTATTTCTTTTTCCACTCAAATCTAATTAAAAACATCCAATCGACCCCACAATGGTAATAAAATTCATTTCGTTCTGCGGTGGTCTCGATGAAAGCGCACCAAGACCGTTATTGTTTCGATACATTCACGCAAGCTAATATATTATCGTGTCCTCGAAATTTTATTAAAACACCCGCCGATGTCATAAATACTAAGACTACCGCATGGAGCAGCATGCAGAGCACTCTTTGGGTCGCATGCGGACGCTGCGAATAAAATAGCACCCTCCTGTACGTATACGTGGCTGGGATATTGACCGACTGATGCTTTGTGTGTCTTCTGCTGGAGGGACGCGCTCGCGAGGGTTGTATATGGTCGGGGTGAGCATCCCCTGTCTGCTGCTTGATCCAATCGATAAGCTTCAATCCGTAACGTTAGCTATGGTTAATCCTTTTTTAACGCTGCAATGGGTTTTTGGGGAGTAGAGAATTTGAAGGAGATTGTAGGTCAGAATATTAAATTTTATCACTTTTCATTTGCTGCGAAGGAATTAAAAACTGTTGGAGTAAATGTTGAAAACAAAGCAAAATAGCAATAAAGTAAGAGTAATATTACTTTTTACCGTTTTACGTTTTATATTCTAACGTATTGTAAAAAAAAAATCTATTTTTAAATGGAGCACTCTGTATTCTTTTATAAATTAATTATAGCATCTAGAAAGCTGTAAGTTTCATGATGCAACATTTCAGCCTCGAAGAACACGTGAAAATTGTCCAAATTTGTGCGTTCTGTTACGAACACTATTCATCGACTTCGTGTTGTTTTTGTTTAAAATCATATGCCTACAGACACAGCAATTTGGAGTCTAATTGCAAAATTTGAGCGGACTGTTTCTGTCTGTTTTGGCCCTCAAAATCGTGGAATTTACTAGACTAGACTAAATTAGATTGTTTCTTTCGGGATTTTCTTAAGGATTAAGTCTACGCAAGTAATCCACATGCGAAATTGACTTGATTATGTGCAACAAGGTAATTGAGCATTTTATTGATCAGTTTCTAAAAGCTGACATTCCGAACATTTCCGACATTTGAAGCTCCATATACGTGCTTGACAAAATCGAATTTATACAACAAAAATTTATCTGCTGATCTTAAAAATCAGTGGCATTTAGGAAACGAACTGAATCGACCTTCCTCCCACGTAGATTTGGAAAGGTTAAACGCACCCTACGAATAAATAAATTCATCGCCACCAGAGAAACATAACTACGACAACAGACATATGTGAAACTCTTTTCGCAATCGACATCTACAGAATCGAGAGTACGCGACGGCTAAAAATAAATATTTTTGTTTGGCGTACGGATAAATTTATGGTTTGGCGTTTAAACGGGGTAATAAATTGCCGCAGAACTAAATATAACCCCACCACTCATATATTATTCTCGGAATCTCTTTCTTGGATGTTTGTTGTTCCAGAGACGCTGCAAGAATCAGAAATAACTAATATTTTGCTCGGTTTATTGACAGAAGCTGCTTGTATATTAATACGGAAATTTTACCATATGAGACATGAGGATGATGTATGCGTATAAATAAAGAAGTTCAAGTTTAATTTTAATCGAAATAACGTATACAAAGAGACGGACTTAGGCGAAATGTTAGCAATAGCTTTCAACGCACAAAAACTATGGTAATAATAAAAAAATTGCTACTTGGTCGACATGAGCTTTAAAAAAAAAAACAAAACAAAACAAAGAAAAAACAATGATTAAATTAAAAAAATATATAAGGTACCTCGATCTTAACATTTTGTTACAATACCCTAATCCTATCAAAGACATGCTTGTCTCTTTCCTAGCTTCAGCAACCTCTAATTAGTATTATCACAACCTTATTTACCTAACTTCTTCTTTTCCTCCAGCACTTGTCTAGTTGTTTTAATATGCCATTCCGTACGCTGTACTCGCATCGGATGCAATTGGTGCATAGAAAATAACGTTGAACTGGCGAAATTTTTGCATTCTCCTAACCGTGACTTCGAAAGGGGAACATGTTATCTAACACGAACGGAATCGTGAACAAGGTATTCATTAAAATATCGTTAGAATATGCGGTGTGGACCTGCGGTGAGTGAATTTAATACTGTTATGCGGAGATACACTGCCAAACGGCGGAATAATTTATAATTACCATTGCACGTTTCGCGATACGCTGTAAATTTAGGATTACAAGCCGGTCTTTTTTGTTGTCATCGCGAATGCTGGATGTTCTGTAGTTTATTTGCGAACTTCAGCTTGGAAATGAGGTGTGGTTAGCGTTCGCAACCTCCAGGATATTTTAATATACCTAATTATTAGGTAGAAGTAATTATTAGGTGAGCGAAGGCTTATTGTAGATGAGTGTTGCGGTCTAATCAGGCCACATGGTCTTGCGTAAGGACATCAGCTACAAGTGAATTAAGATACTTTGTTATTTGCTGTGCGGCAGGCTTTAAAAACCCGGAAAATTGCTCGGTTTATTACAAAAATAAGGAAGCCGACTGTACTTAAACCAGGAAGAAATGTATTTTGTCAAGTTTTCAATAAGTAAATTTTTTTTTTTTTTTCATGATTTACTATCTCACGAAAAGTTACAGTGAAGCAAGGGCGTGGTTCTGTGTTAGTGCGGGGATGTTTCTCCTTTGCTGGGACGGGAGATTTATGCAGAGTGCAGGGTGTAATGAGGAAGGAAAATTATTTTGCAATACTCCAGAATCACGCAGTGCCATCAGGATTGCGTATAATGGGCCGTAACTTTACATTCATGAACGACAACGACCCAAAACACACTGCGTTAGTGTGTAAGAACTATCTAAAGGAGCAAGAAGAACAGCACACCCTGAAAGTAATGACATGGCCCCCACAAGGCCCAGATTTGATCCCTATAGAGTTGTTGTGGGATGAACTGGACAGAAGGATCCGGAAAATATGCCCAACTTCACAAGAACATTTACGGAATATTCTGCAACACGAATGGATTAATATTCCACAATCCGTTTTAACAAAACTTATCGAAAGAATGCCTAGAATAGTTCGAGCGGTGATTAACAGCAAAGGAGGTTTTTTCGATGAAAAAAAAATATAATGTTCAGTATGTTATATTAGACCAGAATAACTTTTTATTTATTTATTTTTGTCTTTTTTACATGTACATACAATAAAATTGCATTTTGTTTTTAGTTTCGTTTGTTTCTGTAACCTTTTCATGTTTTTTACCAACCGACCGAACTTCTCTGAACGGCAGTGTACAATCAGGTTTACCTATAGAATAGTACGGCTTTTAATGCACGTGCGATTTATTCTCAATCCGTATGTGAATCAGATTCATGCATTCGATATTTTACCATTGCATACATCGCATTCACCATCGCGTTCCTATTTTTCAAAAACCAGCTGGAATATTAATCAAAAGACCGCATTGGAAAGTTCATCAGCGGTGCTCGCAAGGCCGCAAGACGTCGCAGAATGCCACGGATTCCTTTAATCGCTGTAACCGAGAGAGTCCGAGGCTAGAATTAATTCTTCGTAGGCCTTAAAGTCGTATTTCTGTACCAAGACGCTTTCGAGACGCGCTAAAAATAGCGTCGTGACTAATTTACGCTCGTATATGCGTGTATCCTACGGCGAACATACAAGTCGTAAAATTTGGTCGAATATCCCTAATTATTTATACTAGATAAGTTTAAATTCGAACGTGACTGCTTGCTTAGTCCGCCTACTACAACAGGGAGGATGGAATGGAATTGAATTCAACCCGAGCGGAACTCCGCCGAGATTGATTTGATTTGTTAAGGATCCCTAGCGAAATGACTTTCGGTGGTAACTTTCGCAGTGTTGGAAATTTAATTTTGGAAGTTTCTGAAGTGCGAGAGCTTATTTCATGAGCTTCTAAATTATGTATTAGGAAGAAATTGAAGTGATATTTATAGAACTGAAAGAATCACACCTTCGCTTTTCGCTCTGAGAATCGATTCCCGTCACCCTCATTTACCCATCTCGTTTATTTTTTCGAATTACACCCCGAAAAAGGCTAAAGATAGGAATCAAAGTTTCCCAACGTTCTAAAACTTATAGCTCGCCGTAAGAGGGGGTAACTTGCAATGGATCCAGCGTATTGAAATCTTTAAATGAAATTGTTGGAGAGATGTAGGAAATTTGAAAATTCGGACGATTTGGCGATTTCAAAATATTTTAAAATATTTATTTGGATGATGGTTCCTTCCGCAGTCTGACCTGCTGACCACCTAAAATATTTAAACATGTCCGTCTCGAAATGCAATATGGTCAGCAGCAGAGACATCAACGTTGTAGCTAGAGTGCTTTGATGTAGCACCTGAAATGCTTTTAGAGCTTCAAGCACTGTGGGTCAATTGCTTTTAAAAGAAGATATTCGGTGCTTGATATTTGGTGCTTGAGACTAAAGCCGTTTTACGTGCTTGAATTATTTTTAAAGGAATATCACAGTTCCTGGCAATTCCTTTGCTCCAAAGAATGTTCCGAGGAATCTTTCAATAAGATAACGCTCAATTAGATGTCATATTAAGCTTCGTCGATCATCCGAGCGAAATACCGATCGTCGGATAAAGAATACAGCTGTATCCCACAACTCCTAAGGAATTAGATTAATTATGAGATTGAAGTCTAGCAAGGCATCGTTTGTTCTTACCCTGCCATCAAGAAAAATAAAAAAAGAATGATGCAAAAACTGCATCGATAACTTTAAGAAAAAAAAGCATATCGCAGATCAAACAAATTACAAATATGCTCTCTTCGCAATTCATCAAATGGACGGTTCTGACTCTTTTGATGCTCTTCCTTTGAGTTATGGCATGCAACGTTGTATTGAATAAATTGTTTCTTTTTGATTTTCCCATTTTGATAAGAAATCAATTAAAAAGAT
>LR736866.1:22961-56539 GCA_902654985.2 Oryctes borbonicus | reverse complement strand
TTTCTTTTGTCAGTGTTCAGTTTTATTTCTCAAACTAGTCTCCTTGTCAGTCTACATAGTTTTCCTAGCGATGCTTCCATCTCTTTAATATGCCCAAATAATAGTTAATCGGTAAAATAGAGGTTTACGAATGTAATGGTCTCCTCGTTCGAGCAAAACTTTGAGTCTACTATCAGACAAAATGTCGCCGACTTACAGATTTATGTGAATAAGGTGGGTGGTCTAATTGTGGGCGTACTGCCTTTCAAACGTAAGAATTTAATGACGGCTCGATAATCGATTTTTTTTCCATTTTTACAAAACAATTTTAAACAATTAAGTAAATTTTATAAATTCAAGTATTAAATATAGGATCTCCCAGATATATTTATACTCGCTTTAACTTAAAAAAAAAATGATTGCCCATCAACCACCAACATTCAAACTACTTCAATATTACGAAAACGTTTAGAAATTTGATCACATCGAAAAAATTATCGCATTCGACAGGACAGCTTTTAACGTAAACGTGCATTTGCAATTTATCTGAAACACGTTAGTCCGCAACTAAAACAATTAGGTTACCAGTGATAAACAAATCGTTTGTAGGTGTTAGTATTGGCACTCCAATGTTTATCGGTTTGCTCACCTTTCCTAGGCGATTACCATAACAATAATGTTATTGTTTCAACGGAACAAGTGCCTTTTAAACTTGAATCTTCTATCCGTGAAAGCATCGAATTAAAATCGCGATCAGATAAACAATTTCCCCTGTTTCTTTGTTCGGTAGCTTGCCAAACAGTTTATTATGTTTATACGCACTACAGTTAAGGCGATGTGGTTAATTTTAGGTTCAAATAAACATTAGAAAAATATCGTTTCATTAAATCTACGCATCATTAAGGATAATTGTTTAATAGAGCTGAAATTAAGTTTATTGCAGATTAAAAATTTAGACCTCGCGGCGTAGGTTATTCCTTAAATTTTTATTGCTTGCTCTAACGAAGCCATCTGTCGTACGAGCGACGCTTGATTGTCTAAAACGAAATTATATACGGCTATAAAAAAATCCTATACTGTTTATTGATTGGTCCTGATTCCAGACAGAACGATGGGCAAGTCCGTAAGTTCGCTAATTGAAGGAAGTATATGTATAGCGTAAGGGCAAGCAACCGATATTAAAGCATTAATTTCGTTCCACATTTGAGGAGAGCAATTTACTTTGCGGGCGCGTAATCCCCGAAGCCGAGCAACGCAGTTTATGATTCCATTTGTTTTAATTAAGAGTTTACGTTAATTTGATAATATGCAACTAAATCCAGGTTATCATCTAGAATCTAAACATAACATTGGAGCTTGACCCAATTAGTTCATGGTTACGTAAGGATTAATGTAATCCATTAACGATATTAATATGATAGATTTATTAGTTTGTAACACATGCTTGATTGGTTGATTAATAAGATACAGAAGTAGAAGCAACTCTGCCACCTTTTATACAAGAGACTTCAATGAATCTAGTAAACCTTAATACTCAATAGCATCAATGATATTGTCGAAACAATTGCATTAAAAAAATTATTGAGTACAGATGATTCTTATAAGCTTTTGTTGTTATTATTTGACAAGGTAAAAGCAGAAATTCCAGAAAAACGGCCGCATTTGAAGAAAATGTTTTCATCTAATGAGATTCGATAGAATCAGATGCCTACTACTCCTATTTGGACAGAAAGAAATCGTTAGAAGTAGACTTACAAGAAGACCATGTTAGGAAATAAAACTGAATTTAGCCAAAAGATGCTGGAAACTATGCTACACTCGTATAAGCCATAAATGCCATCACGAAATCAGTGATGAGATCTTTATTAATGACTTACTTCCACATATTATACGCTGATGATGGAGCAATTGTAGCTGTGGCTGGACTCTGAGTATGAATTACATTATAATGTTAATCAAATTGAAGCAGTGGTGCCATAAAAATGGTGATCTGGTGCTTAATACGTTCAGTACGGTAAACATACAAATTTACCACCAAAAAAAATATCTTTCCGGAAGTTTTATTTTAACCCTTATCTATCTTTAACAAGACATTAATCCTACTCAAACATTGCACCCAGGTACGTACACACTCACGTCCTAACTTACTTTTCTCTCCAATTTCCTGCTCAGGTAGCAGCGTGAAACAGCCCTATCGTAAATTCGTGTAACACACTCACATACAAACCGACCGAACAGCTGTCAACACACCCTCCGATATTTCCCTATCGTCGAAAAAGATATACACACACACACACACCATTAAATTTGTATCGCCTATCCGAAGCGCCCGTCTCAGGTATCTTCTATGGATGATAAATTGACAGTGCGCTCCTATCCAAGATCTAGTAGACGCCCGACAGATGCGGCTATCCCGAAATCCCGATTTTTAAGGTGAGGCGAAGCGAATACGACGCACCACGTGCTACGGCCTCCACTAGACCCGGTCGGTCCCTTCTACTTCTTAATAACGGACGTACACATCACGAACTGCTCTTGCTTCTACTGCCGCTTCGGTATATTCTGTGTATTTTGTGTACGGCTGCTGCGTCTGTGCTATATGGAACGTGTACATATGTGCGTTTTTGTCACGTTTAAAGGGACCCTACTTTAGGTCCGTGTATAATGTATACACACAGTCAGCAACCCCCTCGATTACAGTGGCGGTGCTAGGGATTTGGAGGATTACATGTGAAGATTTGATCTTTGTCTTTGTTGATGAATTTGGTTTATTGAATTAATTGAAAGGCAGTATTTATTTGGTATTTTTTATATAAACAAGATTTTTTATATTTTTTATAACTAAAAATGTAGAATGTTGCTAAATTCTCTTTATGCGATTTATTATAGCTTAATGCCATTTTTTCAACTGTAGATGTACCCTCTCAGCAATCGCGGATCATTTTTTTTTACGAATTAGAAGAATCTTTTTGTCTCTGGGTCGTCCAGGGTTTTGGTAGATCCTCTGTATAAGGTGTACTTGGTGGAATTATTTCTATGTAATTGTGGAGGGATTGTCTCTTAAGAACATTGGATTAAAGCTACTAACAGAAATAGCCAGAAATTGTAGCAAAACATGGTAGCAACGCTCGGGATTCTACGCGATACATTCTACGACGCTCCTCTTCGAAAACCTTCTGGGAATACAGCAGGCCATATTCAAAGATTGATTGTCATGCAGAATGTAATCACTAGAGATGACCAATGCAGGTGGAATTATTATTTTCTTGCAGCGACTAGACAGACTCGTGTTTATTCGTCTCATAAGAAAGGGATCGTGTTGCCTACTGGTGTCCCTGAGAGTCGACAAAGCACGAGTCTGTCTAGTCGCTACAAAATAGTAATAATTTTACCTGCCCTTATCATCTCTAGTAATTACCTTTATGTAATTAGTAATAAGCTTGAATGCGAGCTCTTATGTTTTTAACTTATATTTTTCGCCATTTCATTTGTCTCTAAAGTAATGTTATATTTGCGATCTGTGTCAGCCCTTTTGCCTTTTAATTTTTTATTAATTACAGCAATTTTTGTCTTTGTCCTCCTGCATTGTAGGTTTCCTACTCGCGCCCAATTTAAACTAATACATGGATTAAATTCACGACCCTCTCTTTACACCGAAAACAAGCGACGGCTAAAGCAGCGCAATTTTACGAAAGAAAAAAATCGCAGCTCTTAAATAAACCGCTTCCCTTGATCTACGCTACTGCCTGCAATGCCCCGTGCGCCTTGCCCTTGCGTAGCACGAGTCAGTCGGTGGCACGCCCCACAGACCGTAGAGGACCATATGGGAATGCTGAAGCATCATATATAAATTAGAAACGCTTTAAATTTATTTGTTTTTCGGCCGGCCGGGAAGGAAAAGGGGTGTCGAGTTTTTACGATCGTGCATCTCGCTAGCCGTTTGCCAAACGTATGCGAAGCGTAAGTACGGCGCTCGAAGTACTTCTGTTTACTTCCGGTCGTAAACACGATTGCCGTTTTAAAAATGACTATGCACAGCATGCTATATGGAGTTGCGCTCTTATGTGGAAGAGATCGATTGCTTCTTTCGAAATTCGTCGAAGAAAAAATAAATATTACGAGTGCGGATACGTATTTATGTACAATTGTACACCAAATGTGCTAAATACATTTATGTACGTACATCCGTACATATGTGTTGAGATCATTGATTGTGAAGTAGAAGACTATTTTAAGTATCTTACATCTGTAAATCTACGTCCTCACTTGTGCTTTAGCGATTTTTAATAATTTAGTAAATAGGTCGAAGTTAATTAAATTTTTTGCAAATTGTTTGAAACTTTGATAGTAGTCCTCAATTGGAGGAGTAAAGATCAAATATACGTTTCGGGAATAAACAAGTAACTGTGTAGACTAGAGCTAATAGAACAAAATTTGAGAGAAACTTCAACTAAACCAATCTTATTGTTTCCTTTCGTGTTTCATTTCGATAAGACGATATTTCCCTCCGCCCCTTTCACCCTACCCAAATGTGAAGAATGTTAATACTTGTAATCTCAGTTATCTAAGAATAAGCCCTGATTATAAAATATGGATATTCGATTGATTAGGTTTCCTCTCTCCATTATTATAAACATAATCGCCCTGTTCCGTATCAGTTAGACATTAGTTAACGTTATCATCACTGACGGTACTGACCTTAAATAGTTTTTTTATCTGGTTTGCTTAATCCGCTATTCCGTATCAAACTGTATCTAGTTAACTATTATCGATTACGTCCGTTTAAACCATTCGTTTAGTAAAATTAAAATGGCCGTGCAAATATTTGATAATGTTTTGCTCCCAAAGCAATTAGCAAACGCAAATGAAAGTGTTCAGACGTTTTACGTTTTTCTTTTTTTTAGAAACAAAAAAAGAGCTGCCTGGAGTTTGTTTTTTCGGCATATCCCTTGATATGTAAGAGATACTGAAATTCTGGAACAATGTTTAGAACAACCTAGAACAACTCTCAAAATTTAGATTTTCGAAAAAGGTGGGGCCGGGGTCAATTTTTTAGGTCAAATTTGATTTTTTTTAAATACTTTGGAACGATGATAAAAAACGTCTGGCTAACTCCCCACAAGTTCATGAAGTATAGATTCAACTCAGAGATCATAATATCAAATTTTGCACCATCTTTGATACAGTTTCAACGCGAAGTCCTATCTGCAATTTTATCTTGGACCACAAAATCGTTGCCATTGTTACAATTACAATACGTAGCGTGCAATTAAAGTTTAACAATGTATTATAAAATTAAAAGAATTTTTATGATATCGCAGTACAACGTTGAATATCGTTTCAAAGTTAAAAAAATCCATTTTGCAAATTGATTTTTATTTATTGGAAAATTTAACTTCTTTTCTATTATTTTCGGATTTGAGTAGAAAAGATTTTTTTTTTTTGTAAACTCACCAATGTCAGCGCAACTTTTTCGATTGTTCGTAATCATATCGCTGTCCAAGTACACTAAATATTAAACACGTCTTAAAAATCTATTCACACAAGAACTTCAACAGATTATTCCACATGCAACGATTCGTATTATGTACTTATTGCTACACTATTGTTAGGCTAAAACGATTTACTGCATATTGCTGGTCGTAAACTAAGGCGAGTAGAAATAAAACAACAACAAACACTTTTAACAATACGCACCGGGAAATCACCGAAAATTCCAACTAAAATGTTTCCTATTCATTCGTTCACCCGGAACAAATCGCAAAATAATTGGATATCTTGCGTTAAAGATATCAAATATTGGAGTTCGAGATAGCTTTAAAAACGATTTACTGTTCCGCGTTCCGCAATACGTAGTTACAGCGCAAACATTTGCAACTGAAGAGAAAAAGGTCCATTCGCAATTCTATCTCGCACTAGCGCGAATGCTAAATCAAAGACGAGATAACCGAGACAGGTTGCTAATTAACCGAGAGCAAGTACTGACAAAATAAACCATCCGATAATTACGATTACGCGGCAGCGTTCGATTAGCTACGAAATTGAGGAAATAATAAATAAAATAGCGAATAACGCAGGACGAGGATGCGATCGCGGTGGTTTTTTGCGCGCTCGGCTAGCCTCTTAACTGGATGTACGTAAATACGTAGGTACGTCGAATCAGATACTGCGTTATGGATGCGATACCACTGCAGCCGGGACCCACCTAATCCAATGGAGAGCCGATAAGCATAATCTGAATGGGTTTATCAGTCAATATTGCAAGGGACACTATCGACTAGATCGAATTGAAAGTATTGGCATGGGTATAATAAATGAATTTTTTTTCATGCACCTACATAATATGCGATGTACAGCGTTAGTTATAATCTCTTACGGAACTCTTCATATTGGGCAGCTTATGAAAAGGTAAATTTTGTATAATGTAGGAAGAATCATTTTTTAGTAGAAATGTCTTTCGGGTGATGTCGTGCAGTTAATATTTTACTTAAGAAAAAGTAAGTAAGTAAGTAAAATATTAACTACACGACATCACCCGAAAGACATTTCTACTATGGATTACGGTCGTGAAAGCCTACACTCATCATTTTTTGTCTTACGTAAAACTGGTTGGGGAGTATCACTAGAATACGCCTGGAGCATAGCTACAAAATTCTACGAAAAGATTGAGTTATTGCGAAAGCTCACGCAAAGATGGCGTTATCGATTCCCGGCCATTGAACTATGTTTGTTTGTTCTTTGTTCACTACAAACAAACAAAAAAGTAGATAAATGTCAAATAATTGTGTGCTTCTGTAGGTGTGTAATAATTTTTATGCGATTGTTATTTGAATGATTAATACGGCAAGTAACCTTGTCTATTCAGGAAAGTAGCTTGCAACCTTTTTGGGTCTGCAGATAACAACTTTCAAAATCTACTGTATTACTCATATATCTATATGTCGTACTATAATAAATGGGAATTTTCTATTTATTTAGAAGATTCTTTTCCGTTCTACGTTCGGGAGTATCATCTAGTCAGTTCAAACGAATAAATAGATAACGTTGAAAGATGAGTTAGTGACGTATGCTAGCCCATCACGCAAGAAGTACCAGCTTCTGTTAAAAGGCCAAACTTGATATCAACGTAAACAATATAAAACAAATCAATAATTACTTTGAAAATATACCCCACAGAGAAATGCGTCTTCTCTCACAGTAACTAGAGCTCATCTGTTCCCGATTGCTTTTGTTAAATATTCAGCACTGCTAATTGCGGTTCACTTCTAATTTAAAAATGCGATTTATCAGCAATCGTAAAATATAGGCTTAACGATTTATTACAAAGTGATACGTAATTATGAAATTATTATGAAGGTAAAAATAGAACTATTTTCCACTCGTTTAAAGAAAGATATTTCTCCGAGATTATCGTTGGCTGGAGATATAATTACCAAATAAAATCCCGGGAACAGATAGGAGGGGAGTGGGCGCTATATAAGCCGTCGTAGAAACGAAAAAAAGCGCCAAAAAAGCTTTCACTCACAAATAGTAGCAACGTTTGTTGGCCAAACCATTAAAATGATCGGAAATTACAAGGAAAAAAACGAAACAAAACTATTTTCTTCACGTCCAGTTCATATGCATGTTGCCTATACTGCGAATAGTTGTTGCTGGAGCTCATTTTTTACATTAGAGTATCTAGTTAACTTTTCCGTAGGAAGTTGCGACTAATCCTGTACAAACAGACAGTCAATAAAAAAAATGTAAATATTTATGAACTAGTTTAAAAGATTAGAAAAGCTATTGTTTAAGTGATACAAGAAAACCGTAGTGAGAAAAAGTAATCTACTTTAAGAACAATTGCAATACATCACTATATTTGCGTCAACATCTCTGAAACTCCATATTGAGAATGTTAAAAGATAACATCAATATTTTCTTAAGATAACACATAAAATACATATTATATAGATTGACTCTATGAGTAATCAATTTAGGTAGAAGTGTTGCAAAGGAATTACTTACATTATGCACATCAAAGTAAAGCATGCAATGCCGCATCATGGTGTACTTTGTTTTCACTATGCAAGGCAAACATTCACAGAATCTTCAAAATAATCTTTCCACATTCTAGATTCGCAAATCGTCTAAAAAGCTGTACCAATATTGTGCAGTTCCGTATGGAAGTTTAATTTACGCGTTTGTACAGAATTCCTAAACAATTTAAATACCATTCACGTCTCCAATAAACCGTAGAATTAATTTAAATAACTATTTTTAATATTTGGCTTCATCGGAACGTCTACCGAAAAACGAGTAAATAGCAATCTACGAGTACACTTCACTAAAGTGGTTGATCATATTGAATGCAGGTGATTTGGCTAAGAGATTTGTACTGTGCTGAGAAAATCAAGAAAATCAGATCATGCGTAACGTACGGAAATTCGCATAAGCCAACAATGACGAAGAGTCCATTTTATAAGATAGTAAGGCTAAATAAAATCTTGCACTATTGTTATTGTGACAATCTTATAGCTACGATATTTGAAAATCTTTTTTTTGAAACGTTCTATAGATATCACTCGATACGTGTAATAAGGTTACCAAATTAAGTTGGCATACTCCAACATGAGAATCCTCATCGCCGTGAAAGCACGGTAAGTTCTTATTAGAAAACCCAAAGTTTTAAAAGCAAACAGACGTGATCAAAGAAACTTAAGTTTGAGTCCCAGATCATTCATCTTTTCCGTTCTTATAATAAATAGTTGAAAGTGGTTGGGTTAGAGCGACTAGTATAAGACACCACTAAACATTTGCCAATATTACAAGATATGCCATTCAAAGTAGACCACACACGGCCATTAATAAGGGTGAGGTAAATCTGCAATTTACAAATCACTAAGAATAATATTAAATAACAGTGGCCCGAGATTGGAACCCTGCGGTACCCCAAATGACATCATGAAGTCATTATGAAAGACAAGCACTCCTGTTAAAGGAATAAGCTTACGAATGGAGGGCAATAGCCCATCGTTTCTAATTTAGTACAAAATGAGCATCGTTAAGAAGTTTCATATGGATTAATTGAAACAAAATCATATTGTCAATAAAATACAAATCTAAACTCAGTTACCACTTTTCCAATTTGAGCTTTATTTTTTTTTATTATTTAACAACCTGCATAGTTAAAGAAACAAAAACGAAAAAAAATGGTTGACATATTTGGGGGTCGATGAACTTTTTGTTGTGTTTACAAGCATTTGATCAGCATTGATTTTTGTATGGACGCAAAAATAACTATTTTATGAATATTATCATGAACTTTATACTACCAACTGCGGATGTTTTTGCCCATCAAATAAAAAAACCGAAGCAAATAAATAGTATAAAAAGGAACTTTGCAAAATATTTATATCATATTACTTCCAAGTAATTTAGTTTATTGCTAACTCAGCATTCACTCCTGTAATTGCCTCGAATTGAAGGTAGCTATTTGCTTTATTCCAGGAAAAGATAACGAGACACCGATATCTCTTAGCATAAGTAAATACACACGCATGCAACCCAAGCTTTCATCTCCACGCATTTTAATATCCAGTACCGGTCAATATTTACCATTGAGATTAGAGTTCCCTTATCATCAACGTGTCTGTCCCAATATATGAAATGCATGCGTTTACTTGTCGCTCATTGCATGCATAGCTACCACTCACCTCTTACTGTAATATTAGCGAGCATGAAACAGGCGGGTTTGGGCCTACGCCGGTCCTCTTCTGAAAAGAAATGACGAAACCGTCGCTACCGGTCCGCGAACGTCGTATTGGCAAATGGTAGTCTTCGCAATCTAACGGTTACCGTTGCATATTTGCCCGTTGGTACGATGGATATGGGTAGATGGTCACTTATGTGCCGATACGCGATGTAAACTTTCACTGATCGCTCGCTGGGAAATGCATTTCGTTCTATTTTGTCCAATTCCGGTCGTTGCACTGACGTGAAGTAGACTGGTCTCCGGGCACGATAACCGCACGGCGCAATTCCACCAGGGTTCGCTGTTTTTTTTTCTTTTCTTTTGTCGAAGTGCACACGCAGAAGCTTTGTGAAATTCCGTCCGGTTGGAAATAGTTCCAATGCTTTTGAAGATTACTTTGCAGAAAAATTTTATTATCCGAAATTTCGTCATTGAGTCTTATTTACAAACTATATTTTATATATTTTTTATTTCAAACTATGTTTGCGCTCTATTTCGATTCATTTTAATCCAAAAACGCACTAAAGGATTGAAAGGCAGATAAGCTGCTCAAAGAAACCTAAGACAGGAAATCAAGAAATGGGAGGAAGACCAAAAGGTCATAGCAAAGGCAGCCTGTCCTCCAGCAAAAGGAGGTTAAATAAATTAATTAAATCTTGACAGGTTAAATACTCTTCAGATTTCACTTATTTAAGCTAGGGACAGCCTGGGGCCAATTCCGTCGTCTGTGCCAAAAGGATCTTAAGACGGGTAAAAACATCCTATGCAAAAGTTACCATGAGTTGCAAAAAACGTCAGTACCACGGTGGATCGTTCTTAACATATACTGAATTGAAGGAAGAACATCCTAGCGTAGTACTAAGGTTTATTAAAAGCCTCCAAATATTTTAGCAAGCACTAAGAATGTTAGTACAGTCGGTGTGTTTATGTCACAGTGACTACAGACATCAGTACTGTAAAAAATCTTTATATAATTCTTATTTAGGTCTTCTATAGAAGTCTCAACAGATATTTTGATGAAATATGCAATCGGGAGCGGTTATAATATAATTTTACGATTTGTAGGCAGCGTCAAGCGCTATATTCTTTGTCAAGTCTGTGCTGGGTGAAGTATGTAAAGCTAATTATTTTCTTATCCCAAGATTATATGCCATGTGCAGAGATGGGCAAGGTAGAGGAATTTTACAGCGACTAGACAGACTCGTGTTTTGCCGACTCTCGGGGAAACCAGTAGGCAACACCAATTCCCTCTCCATGAGTCGAATAAACACGAGCCTGTCTAGTCGCTGCAAAAAAATAATAATTTCCATCATTTTTGAATCGTTTGAGTCGCTATTCTTACATGCGGCTACAAAATGTTTAAAGTTTCGTTCGTTTCGTCTGCTCATGTGACGGACGATTTGCACCACTCATTTACCGCGGTGGAATTGCGCGATACCGTTTGTTTGGCGCAAGCCCGGATTCCGTAGTAGGTGTACGCGCACGATCTCATTGATTTTGGCTGGCTGGCTGAAAGGAAAGATGGATTATTAGAAGAGAGCGGCACACGAGCGACTCTACTTCGTTGTTTTGCCGTCGCCGTTAGCGTTGTCGTTGTAGTAGCGGCGCGATGCGGCGGAATATGAGACGACGGACTCGCGTGTTTTGCTTTTACGATAATTTTTACGTAACAGACGGCATCGGAAGCCGACACATTATCCCACTTACCGTCTATGGCTGTCGTATCGTATTGCACTATGGAATAGTAAGAATAACAAATAAGCGAGGGCAGATCTCTAATTAGCCCAGATGTGCCAAAATTATTCTTTTTTTATTTCGCTTTTTTCTAACCATCTTTTCAAAATTGGCAAAGTTGTTCTCCTTCTAAATTCCATCTCTTCTATTTTGGATTCTACGGAGCTACGAAGCATTTTGAATCGATAGGTCCAAGACTGCTGATTTTGCCATGAAAAAGGTAAACGTGCGTTGAGTATCACGCTTGTTTACTTAGGGTAAAAAACACATTCGAATGGAGACTTTCAAAGCCCTGTTGAAGCAGTTTAAGCGAATTAAGTCGGAGTTTTGGCATCGCTTAGCAATTGTAGATGAAACCTGAATACACGAGTACACTTCTAAAGCTCAAAGTCAATCGAAACAATAGAGAACATGAATGGACTCTAAAGAAGGTGAAGACTGTTCAATCAAACAGGAAAGTTATGGGGACTGCTTTTTTCTTTTTTTTAATAGTCATGGTCACTTCAGAACATGTGAATATAGGACCTTTTCTTTCCTTTTTGCTACCAGCATTTCGGCATAGGTTATTGCTTTGCTTACATCATATCTTACCCAGAAGGAAACGTTACGTACAGTATTTGAGTTACTCGCTTTTGTTGTTCTCTTTTTTCAAAGTAAGAACTCTTAAAACTGTCGAAAAGCTTTTATGGTGTTAAGGTCCCGTATTTTACAAACATACAAACAGAAAATGAACCGCAAGTGGGTCCATCTTTTGCTACATCTTTTATAACTCCCGCTGTTGCTATTACAGACATTATTTGAAACGAATTTGACGTACCTTTCTTCGATCTTCATCTGCTGACCTTATGAATACGTTCAGAATTTTAAAATAAAAGGAAACTATCGCGCATTTCCAACGTAGTGGCTTGGTGTTTTTGCTATTTGCAAAGATTACTAAATCTTGAACAAATTCGAGAAATCCTGTTGTAGCTTGACGATGGAAATTCCAGATTTGAGACATTCTAGTGACACTTAAACAGAATTTCAATGAAATTCTGTCAGTAATCCTATTGCGTAGAAAACATTTTGACACTTAACTGACGCGTTATACTACATGACAACGTACTAAGATGGTGAAGAATACCATCAAAGTTTACGCGCGCTTAAGAAATGCGTATTCACGAAAATCAAGGACTGTAAGCTGACGTAAACATTACGTATAATTAAATTGTTAATGACTTTAACGATTTTTAACAATTTTAGCATTACCATATATCACGAAAACCAGAGCACGAGGAATTACTGTTTAATCTGACCAGCGAGACTGACCCTGTTCTCAGCAAGCATCATAGATTCAGGAAAGCCTTTTCTAATCTGCTCTATTAATTTCTTTACTAAGTGATAGTTTTTCACAGATTTACGAAAGTTTTCGATCAATTGTCCACGCAAGAGGAGGTGTTTAACGTCGTAGCCAAACCAATTATTAACAGGTTCGCTCTTTATATATAAAATAAGGAAGAACTTATTTAATTGCACTTTTTAGCGTTTTTAACGGATTTAACGGTGCGATCTTTGCGTATGGGCAAGTAATTCTCCGTAAATTAGGATCTATTAAATTCATATCGTCTGATTTAAATAATTAGACAGGTAGCGGTAAAACGTATTCGATCACCGGATCTCCTAACAAATATCAAGAGAGAGGCATACTTCCGAGGACCATCGAGCAGATTTTTGAATACGTCAAAAAGGTAAGATTTTTGTTGCGAATGAGTTAAGTCAACTCTCTTAAATATCAAAATACATTTGCATGCTGAGTAACTGTAGACGGGAAAGATTTGAACGCCGTGTTAGATTTGGTTTGTCTTCTAAAGAGATTGATTTTTGCTCTTGCTGTTCCATACAAACCTTCAACATACGTAGTTCCGTTAGGGAAACTTCATATTCGAGGGTTGCCTGATACATCAAAGACCCAAGATGATAGAGTCTTTTAGTTGCGTCCTTGTGTGGGGCATGCAGCTTGATAAGAAAATTAAGTTGAAATTTAATATCAAATTTCTCAGCTCAACTTAGACTACCGTGTGTTTAAGTAAGTGTCTTATGCTTCAAGTGTTCGGTGCTTAAATTCTACTTCAAGTACGAAGTGAAAGTCAAACTTGGTAATTTTAAAGTAAAAGGGGTTCGAGGCTGTAGCGCGTAAACTTAAGTTTATGCTGAACGTCACAATTTCAGTTTAGTTTTCTTTTTTTTTGGATTTGATACTCGTAAAACTTCATTGTTTGGTATTTATTTCAATTCGAACTGTCGCATTGGAAGAAAACAATAATAGCTACCTATATTGAGAAACACAGATGCACAGTGGCTTTCTTCAATTACGCGATGGATACAAATATTTATCGTATCCGGAACTTTACAGAAATTTACGAAAACACAGATCGATACTTTTGAAAGTCGAATTCACCCTCTTGACGATTTTGTTAGTCGAAACGGAAAGCGCCTCTTTACATATTCCCAGAGGGCGTCTAAAAACGACTTTCTCCAACTTGGAAAACTCCTTTTCTAAAGAATATTTATTGTTTTGTTTTTCTGGTAAATGTATCCCGTGGTTAGAATCATCTTCGAAATTACTTTTAAAATAGAATTCGGCAATTTTGTTTTTTTACTTTTGAATTTTTTTTTTTTTTTTTTTTTTTTTTTTTTTTTTTAATAAATTGGTGTATATACCCACTTCCACGTATGTACATCTATTTAGCCTTCTTGAAATCAGATAATTATCCATTAATTAATAAATAAAAATAAACAGTGTTCTTAATCTTCTTTCGCGAACTACTATCGTACATCGTAGAAAAGTTTCCCAATATTCTTCGCTCCAACTACTTTAATATTTCCCAATTAATTTTCCCTAGACGTCCACACAGCACAGCATTTACGTCTCCTACCTGGAAATATACAACGAAGTCGGATACGACCTTCTAAGTTCG
Organism: Oryctes borbonicus; assembly: GCA_902654985.2. Classification (NCBI taxonomy): domain Eukaryota; kingdom Metazoa; phylum Arthropoda; class Insecta; order Coleoptera; family Scarabaeidae; genus Oryctes; species Oryctes borbonicus. The sequence goes on along the minus strand of LR736866.1, from coordinate 42,136 downwards.
AAAGACCAACCATCACGACTGGAGGAGCTACCGTAAAACCACCTAAAGCGGTTATACAACCCAATTTACGCGTCACCTTATTTTCTAGGCGAGTAGCTTTGCTGGAGGACGCGGATGGCGAGGCGCATCTCAGAAATCTGTGCATATTGCCGGTGACTAACGAACAGGACGCCATGAGATTGCTGTTCCTGGGGGACACTAACAGGTCTGACTCATTTTTCGGTTTAAGGGGGCGCGCAAAATGAGCGATAGTTCCCATTAGAACGTTACGTGTCGATTTGGGGATGACAAATCAGGAAGGGGATGAAGGTTTTGCGTTTCTGTCGACAAACATGTTCCTTCCGTAGTCGTCACGAATGAACTTGATCTAATTCCAAGATAATCGATGAGCTGCGAGAGGTTATTTCATGCGTGACTCAACAAATTTCAAATCAATTCGTTAGTTTAATACATATATAACTGCGGAATTGTCTTAGATAATTGAAAACTTTGTAAAGAAGGATTGTTATAAGATTCGTTCGTACCTTGAAGGAAAATTATTGATTACTGTCTTCTTTTCATTACAAAGAATGCTTGGCAGGTGAACTGGCCTGTACGTGTTATTTGCAATATTATTTCTTTATAGTAGTCAGCAAGCTGATTCATTAAAAAAATACTATTGAAACAGCTCGGCATAATATTGATAATGTGGCGAGTTGTACTTGTAGATTGTATAAACGTTATTCTATCAATAGATAACAATAACATTTATTTTCATGAGCTCATTCGATAGAAATTTGATCTCCAACCTGATTTTTACAATTTTTGGACATGACATAAGATAATTATACGTTTGCGGCTCAATTAATCAAATTAGAAATTCGCCAACTTGTAAAGAAAAGGCCGCGCCCAGCACACGCACACCCCACGGTTATCCACGCCCAGTACGCGGTAGTCCCACGCCCACAGCTACGACGAGGTACCGCCTTAAACCCAGCCCAGGTAGTCGATCTCGCTATGGAGGCTTTTCTTTGATCTAATTTTTATTTTGACTAGACGGAGGCCTGAAGTTAATAAAATATCGATAATAAGATTCAAATAAAATGATTTAATGCGTATATAAAATATTGTTGGGAAATTTACAATTGTTTTTATTAAATTATATTCTTCATCGTTTATAAAGTGCTCCTTACATATGTATATCTGGCTCCTAAATTTTAGAACGATTGCCGAAACGCCGATGAACGAATATTCATCAAGATCGCATTGTATCTTCACCATTTACATTACAGTAACCAGCGAAAAATCGGAAAGAATACGAAGATCCAAGTTACACCTTGTCGATTTAGCTGGGTACGAATTTAATGGATATTTGTAGCCTTACTTATATGCAACCCAGAATACAACAACGAAAATATTCACATTCATTTTGTAATTGTTCTTGCACACTTTTTAATGCTTTTCCAGATCCGAGCGGATTAACAAATCACAGATAAGCGGCGTAACTCTCAACGAAGCAAAACATATAAATCTTTCCCTGCATTATTTGGAGCAAGTGATCATTGCTCTCAGCCAGTCGCATAGAACTCACATACCTTACAGGAACAGCATGATGACGTACATACTACGCGATTCGCTATCGGGAAATTCTCTAACGGCGATGCTCGCAACTTTAGCCATAACCCGGAAAAATATTCGAGTAAATCAAACTCAAACGTTGTATAGCTCAACCGAAATAGCTTTGCGGATAAAGTTTTGAATTCTCAAAAATAATCTTGTTATCCGAAACCTTTTCACGAGCCTGTTTACGTCCTCATTACTTCATTCAACTGGAGAATCCTATAATTGCCGTCCGTCTAGCTGTTTTGGCCGAACTATACTTCGAAACGTTTCCCTAATCTCTAACATCGTAGGAAACGTTAACCACTTGCAAGTTCGCACAAAGGGTCGCCTGCATCTGCACGGAAGCCACAATAAACGAGGAAATCGATCCGCAAAAGGAGATACTATTTCTGCGCGAAGAAGTTGACGAACTCCGCAGGCAACTGGTCCAACTCAAGGGTATTAACGTAAAGGGCGTTTCGCTTGAGTTTCGTCTGGTGAAACGCCGCCTCTCACGTTTCAGATTAATGACAAATTAAGCGATAAACAGGAGGAGAATTGCAGAAAAATCGTAAGGGATTACGTCAAAGGCGGCCTCGCCGAATTGCCGGTCGATCTGAGCGTTCGCGAGATGAGATTCTGTCTGAAGATAATGAAAGAAAACAGCGTTCAACACGACGATAGACCGAATCAGCCGACACAGCAGCGCTTTCAAAGTTCTAATTCGGACGTCGTTTTAAAGTATAAGGAAATTATCGCTGAAAAAGACGATGAGATCGGTATCCTTTAATTAAATTTGGGTGACAACGGTTTCATTAATTCTGATGTCGCGAGAGTTTAAGTTAGTTTGAGTTTGATTATTGGAAATGGGGATAATATTCAAGACACTTAAATTGCATAACTTTGGACGGTCTTTAATTTAATAATCGTTTCTGTTTCACCGGTTGAGAATGTGGATCCTCGTATCCTCGAACCGACCGTCCTGAGTTACTTAATTAAACTTGTGCGGTGCGGAGGTTGCCGATACTTTTGTGTTATTAACCGTACTATCTTATTCCGTTATTATTTCTATTCACAAATTTAGTTTTTAAATACCTTAACTAAATTTAGCCACCCTAAAAGAACTGCTAGATGCCACTTCTCAAAATCTACCTAAACAGAGTACACCTACAGAGATGCCATTATCGGAAAACAGCATTTCAGAATGCTCGAGTTTTTCACCTGGCGAGCAAGAAGCTTACAATCAATGTAAAAGACGACGAAGCAAAAGCGTCGAACAGATTAAAGCGACTCTCAATAAGAAGTTCGAATTCGCCAAGAATATAGTGGCTACCGTCCAGAAATGTCAGGACAATATCCTGAACATCAGGAGGAAATTAAACAACAGAAACAATAGTACAGATGTGAATGAGCGATTACGTTCTTATCTGTTGTCCCAGCAAAATCTCTATCGGGATTCCCTGAGGCAATTGGGAAATTTGAAGAGTGAAACTGATTTCTTGAAGGAGAGCTTGAAACGAGCGGAAAGTAAGTTATTGCACATCTTTAAGCGAGAAAAAGATATTGCTGAAAGAGGAGACTGGCAAAGCATATGCGATAGTCTTCCCGGAAGTTACGATGGACTCGTGAGTTGTTCTAAACCTACGAAAGCTTTTTCGAAAAAATTCGCGAGGAAGAAAGTCCCGGGTACGATATCCTCAACTGTAGCAAAATCGAACTTCCTAACGGAAGATGTCAACAGGAACTTTTGCAGTTTCTATAGTTCTACGAAGATCGATCTTGACGATGCTTCCTCATTAGAACAAAGTAATACTTCAAAAAATCAACATAAATCTCCCAGACGTCCGATAAAACAGAAGGTTGTTTCTAAACGTAGAAATAACAAGGATTTTCTTGACACCTTATTCGAAACCGATTCCACCCAAACTCACGATTGCGAACAATTCGAGAGGAAGATGAAAAAGGGCATTCGTAATGAGGAATTTGATTCAAATGAGGAAAGCAGAAACCTTAAAAAGCTCAGTAAGCTTGAAGATACGCCAGAATTTTTGAATTTTATGAAGACTATTCCTCTAACGGGAGATATCGAAGTTGACGAGGAGATATTTAATTTCTACAGAACTAAGTTTCCGAAAAATCGTAGTCCTAGGAATAAAATAAGTTAAACGTGTTATCTAATGTTATTTTTTAAAGGAAAAAATAAATATTTTATTTTTAATTTAATAGTTTTCACATCATTAAATAAATTTCTATAATTTACACTTTGTAAATGCAATTTTTACAAAAAAAATAATCAAATAAACGAATCACAAATATGGTAACGTACACTGTAAATATTCATCTTCAATTAAACTTCCATCCATAACAGTTTCCATTAATTTTATTTGGTTGTGATTAATTATTGCCAGTATATTTCTTATTTTATTAAGTGGGGGTAATGGTAATGACATTAGTATTAACTTTTGTCCGTCTTCGTGTAATGTGGAGCGTAGTTTGAAGCCCTCTATTCCTGTAAAAATATTTAAAAATAAGTTAATATGTTTCGTAGTTAATCTATTTTAAATGACATCGTATGGCAACGCTGGGAGCTTCAAAAAAATATATATTTTTTTCTTTAAATGGAATTTTTTAGTACCTTTATATTCGTACACTTGCACGAATTTCTCGTCTTCAAGGAACACCAACAGGTCCTCCCCACTTTTACCAAATTCTATTGCTAAGAGCGATGATGGTTTATAAGTCAAAATCTTGTGAAATATTTTTCCATGTAGGATATCTTCATATATCTAAAAGTTAAAGTATATAGCTTCGATCGTAAAAGGATCAACGAGTTACCTTTATAAAATCAAACCTTCCTCTAACTGTAGTATCTTCCCGCTGAATATGAGCTGTTAATGGTCGAATTCTTGATTTGCCAACATTTAAAACGATAAAGTCCCCATCATCACGACCCGGCACGAAACTGTTTGGCACCACTTGAACGTCTTCCACAATCGCTTCTTCCACATTATGGTCGTTGACGTTTTGTGAAGTATCACCTTCTTTTAACAATTTCAATATCCTGCGACCATCTCTTAAAGCTAAACCCGTCGCCAGATTATAAGGCATGTACGCTAGATTGTCTAAAATTACGTTCGATCAATGCAACATCTTAATTCTCAAATAGAATTGAACGTACCGTTAGGGTCGATTCTCCATTTTCGCATCACTTTGAGCTCCGAATCGATATAGGACTTTATGTTGAATTCGAAAGCGAAATCATGTGACAAACCGTAAAACGTTCCTGGAATTTTGGATCCTTGTAATAGTACTAAATTATCCAATTTATGAATGTGCTAAAAATTATTGTTGATTAAACTTCTTTTGGACCCCCTAAAACAATATACCAAAATCTCCTGAACGTTTTCAAACTTCCACATGTTGGTTCCTTCCATTACGCACGGTGTATGATATCCCTGGCTTCTACCCACTAGATATAAGGAATTGTTCTTGTCTTTAACCGTAAGAATTTGAGAAAGCATCCCAGTCTCAATATCATCTTTAATAAGAGCAAATCCTAGCTTAGACCAGGAGAATAGTTGCGACTTGCAAGAATTTATTTCATTTGCAAGCATGTAGTATATATTTTCATGCTATAATTGAATGAAAGAGAATGAATGATGAAGGAGAATGCTAAAATACTAACTTGAAAATAGGTAATTACGCCCACATCATTGGCAAATTCAATAAACTGGAAGTTATCGAAATATTTGAATTTGTATATTTGCGATTTTGCTTTGTACAGCAGCTGGTTCACATTTTCGCAAATTTGAGCGAATCTCCCCTGCAAAAGGTATAAATTACAAAGTCCCTAAACTGATTTCTTTTCGCTTACAGCAATCTGCGTTTCTTCGTTTTCTTTGAAATTCTTTCGAATCTCAACTGTCTTCGCCATACTTTCAATATCCAAGCTAGTTATGGATCCATTTCCTACCACGTTGTTTTGGAAAGTTAGGTTTTGGTCAACATTTAGAGGGCCCTCAATATCCTGCGTAACATCAGCGTCCTTCACTAACGCCTCATTTTTCCATTTTATTATATCTATCTCGTTAACCAGACCGTAGGCATTGAGATTAGAATGCATCACAATTTTTTCACCAAAGTTGTATGCAGCTGTTAGATTTTGGTCCGAGTTTAAAGTAACAACTTTATTCAAGTCGATACCGTTGACAGGACCGAATGTCTCAAGCGTTTTATGCACTACAACGTTTCCAGCGAATTCTATATCAGACGTTATCTCTTGATGGCCGTCATTCTACGTAAATTAAATTACGTTTAGTAATTGTAAGAATATTTATTATTATATTTACCATAAGTGTATTGTGGAATTCAGGCTCGAGTTTGACGTTATTCACCAAATTATCGACTTGAATCTCTTGGGTAACTGATAGATTCTCGAAATAAAGACCTTCAGGAATATACTGATCCGTCCTTAGAGGGATTAAAGTGGACATGTTAACAGCATTTATAAAATCCGTTCTTATAAAATCGTGAACAGTAACCTTTTCAAACTGAAGATGATCTAGAATTTGCAAGGTAAAATGTTAATTTATAAGTTCAAATTTGCAATTACTTCCTATTGCTCCTCTGTCCACAAACACTGCTTTCTTTTCCCATTCTCTGACGTCAATTCCCATAATGGTATCGCACCAAAAATCACTCTCGATTGTAAATTCTTCCAAAATATTGACCGGCTCGGAGAAGGACACTAATCCTTGGATATAACCGTCATTCGTAGTAGAAACCATATCATCGACAAATTTCGACAGATCCCTATTGTTGATTCCTTCCATGATTCCTAGATTACCATTGATTTGTACCTGAAATATGGGATATTTTCGTAGAGAAGAGGTTGTATTGTACACTCATATGAACCAATACTTTATCAGCGAAGGACGTCACGCCTGGTACAATTGCATCATCACCAATGTGAACAACTTCGTCCAAAAAGTTTGACCAATTTTTTCCATTGATATAACCAGTCACCAGCAAGTTATCAACGTAGGAAAACCTCTCAAAAGTAACGTCATCTGCAAGCCATTAAATAGCAAATCAATATCCCTTAACTAACAAGTAATCTTTGGCTTTTACCATTAATTCTATAACTATTCTCATCGAGTACCTCCAACGTTTCCGTTAAATACTTCATTGGTACACCATTCAAATTTTCACCTATTGTAACGTTGGATTCCAGGATGACGTTTCCTTTAATTGTAATCGGTCCTTCCATTGTTTGGGTTCCATTCTTGCGTAAGATATGCTTCAACGGTATTTCGTTAATAGTATTCGTTTCGATAAAGTCGGTAACTTCAAAACCTTGTAGAAAGACGACGGATCCATCAAATACTACGTTGGTCTCGTTTTTGAAGACTAAGTTTCGTAGAAAGGTATCGAAAGGGATGTCGTTTATGTTTTCGATTGTGAGTTGGTTAAATGTCACGTCCTAGAATGACTTTAAATCAGAAATTATCGGATTCGGAGTTTTTTTGGGAATTATTGTAGAATAATCTGATTGTTTTGAAATTGGCTCTTTTGTATTCGGAAAGGTGTCGGTTTGCTAAAAAAAAAACCTGCCGAAAACCGAAAGAATTTTATGAAGCACGCCGAGAAAAGAAAATTAAACAACGAAAGCCCAAAACAATCAGCTTATTTTAACCAATTCTTTTTCAACGTACATTGAACGAAATTGTCGATTTAAGAGTGTTATCCCCTTGATAAATGCAAGCTTTCAGTATCTCTTCCATGCTTAAACCGTTGATACTTTCAACTGATAATTTTCCCAAAATACTTAGATCTGCAAAAATTTAACTTAACCTTACATTTTATGCAAGCTGTAACATTATACCTTCAATAGCAATCTCATTCATCAAAATCCTTTTCAGAAGTAACATTTCATAGCTTTCTGAATCTGTGAGATCTTTATAATTATAATTATTGATCTCTGACGCATTTAGGCGCTCCACGTTCAGATCCTTCACGATATATTTCTCCGTTATGTTCTGGTCCCTACTCACACTAAGCCTATTTCGATCAAACTTGTGGATATCAAAATTGGAAATGATTCCATTAAAATCGCCTTCCACCAATAGAGAATGGACGTCGACCTTTTCTAATATATTCGTGGCGGGTAAGTAGCGATCGCCTGTTTTGAAAATGTACGAATCCGATCTGATATCGTTTAGAGTTTCGTTGATCTTGAAATCTCCAGCCACGTTCACGTCATCGTAAAAGGTCAGCGAGGAGGATATGAATTGCGATCCGGTTAATTTGACGGTTTCCTCGTTTAATTGACTTATGTTAATGCCACCGAAGAGTCCCGTTATGAATAAGTTATTTACGGTAACGTTCCCGTTGAGGACGTTCATGTTTAATACCTGTTGAGAGGTTTTATCCACGAAGGAACTTAAAGGAATCTCGTTAATTTTATCTGCGGTAAGTGTTACACCACGTTCGACTGACAATCCTTTTCTGAAGTCCTTAGTTGCTGTTACAATTACCTTTTTTTCATTCTAAAATAAAAAAAGGGGTAACTTTTTATGTAAGGGGCGACCTTGCGATAAGAATCTAACGTAAATAGTAGAATTTTCTAAATTTGGGAGTAGACTTGGAAAGATTTCTAAAACCTTTGGGAGGGGTTTGATGTTTTGCTTTTTGGCCTGAAAGTCAGACCTATTACATTGTTTTAATTAAATTGAAAGAATGACTGGGGTGGATCTTTGAAAGATGCAAGATGATTTTGTCTAAAAAGGGGAAGTGTGTTAAAATAAACACATTTCCCATAAGTGGAAAGCCTTGTATAGACCAGAAAGAGCTTTATTTGCCTCAAACTGCCTTTTCCTCACAGCTTTGCTTTGTTTCTTTTTTCTACTCACGCACGCACGCACGCACATAATTGAGAAGCACTGTTTTACCTTGTACACGACGTCTTCCAAAATATCCTCCAAACGTGTTCCATTGAGTAGATCTACAATGGTTAATGTACCTTCGATTTCCAGGAGGTTAAAATTTAAATTTGCTTTCAAAATGTTCGTTTCTTTAATCGTCGGATTAGGCATAATATCGACGCCGGTTATGTTACCCTTTACCTGGAACATGAAGCAGTAAATTAAGTCAATAACGGTGCTTTTCATTTTAAACCAAATATTACATCTACATCGCTGGCTACAGACAAGTTGACGAACGTGTACGATCCCGGTAAAGTTTGGTCTCTGTCCCGTACCACGATGTTAACCGTATCAATTCCGTTTATATGTTCACTTGCAGTAAGAATAATACTGGATATCTCGTTTTGGAAATGTTTATTGCCTGTTAAAGTAAATGTAAATAGATATTATTGTTATTAAAATTTATGAGAATTAGGATTTTTTTATGGATGTGATAATAACTCTAATGAAAACAAACAATACAGAACCTCGACTGGCGAACGCCCAAGAGGATTCAGATAAGAACGTCACACACAAGACCACGCATTCATAGCACAATAAGCTATTGAGGATTAATTGAGAAGAGACAGAAGATCTCTATTTTAGCAAACTGAAGAAAACCAACCATCTTTGATTTAAGACGTACAAGTTGTTAACACGTACAAGTTTTTAAAGATTGTTTAATATTACCAGTAATCTCCATGTAATCTTTTTTTGGTTCATCCTCAATGAAGACGTAACCTTCAGGAAATTCTATGTCGTTCACGTAAGCAGCATTTGCAGCATTTGTAACGTTGACATCCTGAAATATTAAAAAAGGAATAATACATGTAATTTACGTTCAATTTATAATTTTTTACTCCTTCGATTATAGTTTTTCCAGAGAACACTATCTTTTCATTTCTCATGCGAATACTATCCAGAATCGCTTGGAGGTCTTCGCCGTTTATTTTCTGGACATTGAGATTTGCAGGAATGTATTGAACGTCGTACACCTTTTCAAAATCGATGTTGTTATTATTTTCGTCAATACTGTCGATGTAATTATTATGAATAGGTAATTTATTCACTGTAGTCGCTTGTAAGACGTCAGCTTCTACATTCTCGAATTCGATTTGATCTACGAACGTTTTTTTTTGCTCTTTCAATGCTTAAAATATGTTTGTGGGGTGGGGAAATAGTGCGAGATTTTTAGCAATTTTATTATTAAAAATTAAAGGAATGCCCTTAGAATAAGTTAAATTTATTTTGATGTATAAAGGATAAACCAAGGAATAGTTCACCTGTGGATTTCACCGGAATAAATCCGAAGTTGGTTAAAAATATTAAGCTATACCTTATTAAGTAGTTAATTAACCTAATGTTCTCCGTCTAAAAGAATCATGCCCGCTCTCAGCGTACGAACATCGAGCTGTTTACTGATCTGATGTATTGCCAATGAGCTCTATCCGTAGTCTCTGAAATAAGCAATATTAACGTAATATGACTGAAGAAGCACAGTAAAAATCCCGATAATAAAGAAGCAGATACGCTGGCCAGGAAAGGCGGTCCACAGCCCTCCCTTTGACTCCCTGTGTATGCGCTTTATGAGGGAGCTATCACCCGTAGAAAAATAAGATGAAATTAGCCCCTGTTTAAGCACTAAAGTACGACGTATTCGATCCAGCGAACGGCAATAAATACCTGAGCTTTTCCACAATAGACCTTCGCATGACTGTCGGGATTCTGACTGGATATTGCCGGCTAAAGGAGTACCTATAGTACAAATGTCTTTCGGGTGTTGTCGTGTACTTGATGGATGACTTGACGTTTCGCTGATCATGCTGTCAGCCTCTTCAGAAGATTGCTAAAGATTGTCAAACATCAAGTACGCCCGGAAGACATTTCTACTATGGATTACAGTCGTGAAAGCCTACACTCAACTGAAGGGGTACCTTTTATGACGATATTAGCCAAAGACCTGGAGCTGAAAATGAGGGAATGGAATACTTCATCAAGTACCAGGCACTCACGTCAATTAGAAAGATCGTGCTGGGTAACGAGCGGCTACATCTTGCCGCCATTATGGAGATTCTTTTGAACAACGTTCTAAGCTGTGCCAAAGGATGCCAATGGATTGGCTGACGGCCTAGACGGCTCCGTGGCATAGAGAGGAGGCATTTTGTGGCCTAGACGTTGAGGAATCTGTCCCGTTTCTCATTGCACATAACCATAACCTTAACAATTTTCTTTGCGAAGACAGAAGGTTTGTATGTTGGGTGATAGGTATTAACGTCTTTTTTGAAAATTGGTATGTTTTGCTCATTTTTAGACTGCTGAGGAGTATCCCTTCGGTCAAGCAGCGATTAATGGTCTTTTACTAAACATGGTATTTAATCTATTTCCGCTGAATGTTACATAGCGACGTCTTTCAGTGTTTTATTTACTTCAAATTAGCCAGTTTTTTTAAAAACGAAAGAAAATTCTTTGTGATTGGAAGCGGATAGAGTGTTAAGGTTCAAGCGTAAAGTATTCACGGAATAGTTGAGCAAATTTTACAGGAATAGTAACTAGGTTAATCTTTTTGGTCCTTAGTAAACAGATTAGATACACAAGAATAACCCTCCACTTTTAATATGCGACATTTCTGTGGTTCATCCTGTATATGTCAAAATAATTTTAGATTAGGCTACTATGATTTGGGAAGTTTTTTTTTTTTGGCGGTGCTATCGAGGAATCTCGCACTATTACTCCGCCCTACTGTATAATAAGTTTACCTTCATATTCTTCATCAATTCTCAACACTTCGGATAAGTTTACATCATCGTTTACTTTTCCAGAAGTAGTTGTTACGTTGCCTTTTACTTTCACAAGATTTTCAAATATAAAATCACCTTTTAACTCTAATTTTTTTGATTCTTCATTAAACGCCATGTTTTCAACGGTTTGGTGGTTTACTGTTGTGACATCCAGTTTGTTGACGTCCATTTTCAGAAAGGTTTTTTCTCCCGTTATTAATTTTTGATCGCCAATTCTGAATTAAAGAAAAACAAAAACCACAGCTTAAAATTAACGATCAATTAAAGATTTCAATTAATTGAAAGACTATTCACTGATAGGTTTCACTTCGTTATAGAAGAATAAAAGAAAGTAGAAAATTACGAATGTTATTACGAAAAAAAATATAATAATTGTATAAAATTGCTAATTGCTGCAGGAACTATTGGATACACCAATGTTTGTTGTAGAGAAAGTCAGCTGGTGTTGCATCCATATTGGACATCGTTTCGTAATAATAATGTTAATAACTTCAGAAAACAAGCCATATTGTCAACTGTTAGATGAGTATGTCTTATATTTGTGAGTTTTGTAGAAATACATATGTACATTGGTAAAATGGGAGTAACAGTTGCAGTAACGTAGTAAGTAAATATTACATTACAAATATCATTTTCGCGAACATTAGTAATTTTAAGTCTTAAAAAATAAAACGTAGCTCTCAAAGAAGGCCAAAAAACATTATTTCATACCTAACAAAATTTGTATATAACGTATCAGCCTTAGTCTCGTTAATTCTGTTCACTTCTAGGTCCGTCGCCTTAGATTTTCCTTTAAAAGCTACTACGTCTTCAAATACCAGAGTATCCACTGACATGGATAGCGCATCTCTTCGCACTGCAGTTTTTAAATCCTCTATTATACCCTTTAAGGTTTCTCGGATAGTCTCCAGTTTGGTTTCGTAACCCTCCAGAAGGTCTTCTTCGCTGGACCTTGCTTTTTGATTTTCCGGTAAGCGTGCTCCTGAAGCTGAAAGATCGCTGATGTTTAAGTATTGTGGTTCTGTTGTGCTTCCATCTACATTCTTCTTGATATTTTTCAGACGTTCTTTGAGTTCCCTGTTTGCTTTTTCACGTTCTTCTATCGCCTTCTGAAATAAAATATTCAATTTTACATTACGACACTAAGAATTCTGCTTGTGCTTATTCGCACCTTTTGGGCGTGAAATTTTAATTTTATAGAATTTTATAGAATTTATTTTATAACATTCTTGTATCACTTACCTCAAGCTTTTCCTTTAAAGCTTTCAACTCAGCAATTCGTTTTTCGAGCGGATTTGGTAACTGTTTGGTGCCCATATTTAACAGAAACAATTGAGAAGGCTTATCCTTCCTTGGTATGACAATTCCAAACTTTTTAACGAAGAATAAACTAGCAGCACCTTTAATACTGCGGTTATGGTTCTCCTCCTCCACCAAACAATCGATTCCATGTAACATATCTCCGTAATATCTACAGGGTATCTCTTCATGGAGACAAAATTTACCACCGGATCTCAAAATCATTTCTATCTTTGTGGAGTTATGACTCTCATGGTCTAATATTCTCTGGCCGAGTAGAATAATTTCATCTTTGTAGGTTGTTACCGTCATCGGTAACCAAAAATTGATCCCATCAAAGGACATGTTCTCGACGTTTTCCTTTGCGACGCCGCCATTGTGGAATTTGTAGATTCCCGCGTTTCCACCGTTTATCAAAAGGTAGGAGTCTAATCCGAGACTAAAAGAATTTACGTAGTCTACGTTAGGGCTGAATAAATTTACGAAGGGCACGAAACGATTCTCGTTGTACTTAAAAATGCAAACTATATCCTTCTGCGGGATCGAGAGAAAATAATGAGATTCGTAGGAATTGATTGTTGAAGATCGAGAAGTGTGGCGTAAAGGTAAGATCTGAGATATCCTGAAAGGACATATCTAAGATAAGATCTAATCTAATTCATTTAGGAACAACGCTTACCAAAACTCATTTCCACCTCCCTCGTTCAATTTAATTCTGTAGATATCAGCAGTTAAGAAGCTCTGTTCTTTCATAACGAGTAAGTGGTATTGATTCTCTACTTTGAAGACGTTTATGTGGACGGCCTTTTTACCTATGGGCCATTCCCATATGTTTACCTTAAAATAATTTATAGATCAAAAGACTTTAAATTCAGGTCGCTGCATTATTCTTCCAATTACCAGTTTCAAGTCATCAGTTATTTGGAACCATTTCAATTCGAGCAAGCTTGTAAATAAAACCACAATAGGTTGGTAAATTTTGGAGGTACTGTTCCAATGTTTTATCAGTTTTATATCGGACGATATAATTGGGATATCTGTAATTTGTTTAATTATGTGCTTATGTTGCTTACAATTACTCCTATAAATGTGTTTAAATATGTTATAAATATACCCAAAAAGCAGGTTAAATTAATGTATTCTACAAATAAAACTATTATTATGATTTTTTTTCTGTAACTACAGCAACCAAGATGTAGCAAATTTTAAAAACAGCCAAAATCTGAATATCAGCTTCAACGGAGCAATGCTCACAACGTAATTGACCTCTTTCTATTGTCTCAAATATAACAAAAAACTCACATCTAATTTGTTAAGATACGGTTGCGTTTAGGTAAAGGTGAAATAAGTTAATCAGCAAGAAACATTCTTTGGGGGAGAAAACAATAATCAAGTCTATGTCCCATATTTATTTTCATTATATTCCCCCGTCACAATTTCAATTTGTTCTTCCCTTTTGCGTGGCTCTAACCCAGTTCTACTTTACCTGTCGCATTTTTAACGATTACAGTGCCATTAGCGTCCATTTCGGCGGTGAATATGCAAATGCCGGTCTCCATTAGACCGACTGCGTAATTTTTTCCCTCGATCGTGACACTTTTCCATTTGAAAACGCCTCTACCAACCTCGAAATGGTCGTCGGAAGTCACATCACCTATTACCAACTCTAAAAATGTACTAGGCGGTAATTATCTTTCTATGTGAGGCAACTATTAATTTTGCTAGTCCGGTCTATTAGTTACCTTCTCTATTTTCATATCCGTATTTATTCAGGTATCCATTCGAATACTGCTGTTTGCAATCCGCATTTGGCGATTGGAATGTCAAGAAAACTAAAACGATTGAGACACACTTGAAGCTCCAAAACATGGTTTGCGCGGGTACATTTGAGAAACGACACTAAAGTACTAGTAGAGACGCTTTTGGAACTGCTATGTTCTTCAATCGTGGATTTGAAAAAAAATTTTGTTTTTTTTAATAACATATGGTATAAAACAAAATATAGAATTTGCATGTGAATTATTTGATATACAAGGTCTCCCTAAAGTGTGGAATTACCATTATCCAATTCCAATGCAACTTTCCTCATCATCCCTTTTCAATTAAAATTAATTACAGAGTTCACGATACGTGCCGTTAAAAACATTATTTTGTGCTCGTCCCGGTCTCTACTTATTCTAGATTTAAAAACGGGAGCCAACTTCTCGCTGCTCCCGCATTTTCACTTTTTCAAAATTTGACCAGGCTATCGTTTTCTGCTATTTGTGCCGTAAAAATTGTATTTTTTGCTCATCTCGTTTTCGAGATATTCGAGTGACAAGATATACGAGAATAAGGGCTACTGAGACAGATATTTGGTAGACACTGCATTAATTTCGTATGCTTATTTGCGCCGTAAAATTTTCGTTTTGTGCTTTCGACAGACTTGAGAATGAGAGTTGGTGCGCACCCTTATTTAACAACATCCGTACCAACTTTTTGTTTTTTTTAAATTTAACAGGTTTCCTGAAACCAAAAAATTGGTGCACCAACCCTTTTCATTTTCAAACATCTCAAAGACGATCGACGCACAATATGAAATTTTCGCGGAACAAATCAGCACAAAGCAATGTCATTATTAAATTGTTAAAAATTGGCGCTGTTCGCACCAATCCTCCAAATCCTCTGAAATATCTCGAAAACGGTACGAGTACAAAACGGAATTTTTACGACGCAAATAAGCACATGGCGAGCGCAAAACGTTGCCATTATCAAATCTTCAAAAATCGAAAAATTGGTGCGGTCAGTGCCAATATGTGTCTGAGCAGCATTCCCCCTCATTTCCATGTATCGTGTCTCGGGAACGGAATGATCACAGAAAATAAAATTTTTACGGCACAAATAAGCACGAAACGGCCACAAAACGTGGATGTTTTCAAAGTTTGAAAAAGCGAAAATTGAGGCTCTTAATCTTGAGGATATTGGTCGGAATTTTAAAGCTTATTTAAGGCTTCACATATCGCGTCTTGCTACTTAAGATTGTTAAAAAATTTTGTTATTAGGAGACTCTTGTTATCATTCATGCAACATATTCGTGGCAAAAACATTTAAGTACATATATTTAGGAAGAGATTAAGAGCACAATCAGAGTACCCACTGATTATATTCTTATTATTTATTTGGAATATTCCGTCTTATAATTTTATAATTTATTTATATTCATTTATTAAGCAAATCCCCAAAATGTTCATTAATAAAATTGAAATTAGAATGTGGAGGTTATACAATGTGTATCCCCCTTCAATATTTCATTTTACTAGAATAAAGTAAACTTTCAGTTTATTTTTATTCGGTCAGGAATCCTACTTGCCGGTAGATATGTTTTTTTTCGACCAAATTTTTTGTGTAAAGCACCAATAACGTTAAAAACACTTCGTCCAAATTGATTCAAAATTAATTTTTTTAATTTTGATAAAGCCTAATCTAAAAGAAATAAATGCTGTATTAAACAGCTGAAACTAAACAACTTTAAATTTAATTAAATTATTTTTAGGGCAACTTAAGAAGAAGAAAGAATAATACAGCTTATCTTTATTTCACCATGTTTATTACAAATAGCAACTACATGTAACAAATAAATAAATACTATGTACAATAACAATATCAGTACGCACGGACACATACACCAATTTCTACTATAATTAGTACGTCTACAACAAAATCCAAGCTCATGGTATTCCGCTAATCAAGAAAGTTGATATTACTAAGTAAGCCAGAGACACCGTATCAAACACACTTTTCACTACTCAAATTAATCCATTATTCCACATTATTCCGCCATTTTGAATTGCATTAATTTGTAGTATGAAAAGTGAACTGACACAACTATATATAATTCCTTAATCCTCTAATTTTATTTATACCCAACAGTGTCTCTGCAAATTCCACCAGAATAAAGCTTGTGTCATGAGCTTCATTCATCTTACGTTTAAAAATGTTTCTTCACAGACCCTAAAAGGTCACTAAGGCACTGTAATCGTTCTAAATTGTCTAGCATCCCCAACGTGTGGTTGAAACCTGAGACTAATTCTCCTGCCAAGTTCATTGTCAAGTTCTAGAAAGCTATTCCAATCAAGCAAATAATAGAATCCTGTTCTCGGAGTGGTCGTGGTAGGTTCGGGTGTAGTGGTAACTGCGGCAACGTCTGGTTGGTTCCCAAACGAAGCTTCCAGATCCACAAGCGATGGACTAGCGGTTCTTTCAGTAGCAGATTCGGTCGTTGGAGAAGTGGTTGTTGAATTTTCCTGTCGTTTAATTCCGTTTCGTTGTTCTAAATTGCCATCGATATCGTTTAAAGGATTCGGGGCGTCTTTCTCGTTTAAAGGAACGAATTTATGTCCATTGAAATCGCCGATTAATTCCTTTAACGCGTTAACGTCTACCTTTTTCATGTTTTCTTCTGTGATATTTCCATTAAACTTCTCTAGATCTTTGATCATATCTAGCAATTGGCTCAATTTCTTTAATTCGTCCTCGTTTGCTGTTTGAACGCTGGGATTGAAGACGTGTTTCGCATGATGGCTGATCTGATTTAACGATTGGATCTTTTCTAAATTCGTGGTGAAACCTAAATCCCTCATGACGTGTTTCATACTATCCGGGATGGCGTCCATGTTGATTTCGGCATTCTTACCGATCTCCTTCTTCTGAGGATTCATGGCTATTGATTTCTGGGATCTAAAAGACGATCTACCTAATCCAAATCTTGCGAGAAACTCTTCCATTTCGCTCCTAGACGGTGCGCTGTCCGGTAGCGGCTTGAAACTCACGTATGATTTTGGGTCAATATCAGCATTTTGTTTATAAGGTACACTTTCTGTAGATGGGATGGGAATGGTTGGTTTCTTATTGGGATCGTTGAGCAAACCAAAATTCATTAACAAATCCTTCATGTCTGATGACAAATTCTCAGCAACATTAGAAATATCTGGCATCCTAGTTGATGTGGTTCCATAAGTCCTTTGGGACGTCACCTCCTTGGGTGTGGTCAATTTTTCAGTACTTGGTTTTTGATATGTGTTATCTCCGGTATCTACCAATATGTTCAAATCTTTAACTACATGCTTGTAATCTTCTGGAATCGGTATGTCATCGATGATATTCCTCTGAGTCGATGTTGAAGGTACATATTCGGTTACCGGTTGCAGCTTGTTTATGCTAATGGTGAATGGTGCCGCAAATTGGTTATCGTGGTGCAATTGAGAGAATTGTGGTGGACTTATGATGTGGATACCACCTTCTGAGCTGTTAAAATCTTCAGGATATCTGTGATTAGAGTATTTCTTTTGAGGTTTGCCTTTCTGAGGTACTTTAGGTCTAAATTGAATCGGAGGCGGATTCGTGGTAAAAGTAGTCGTCCGAGAGGTTACCCTAGGAGCTTTAGTGGAAGAAAAAGCAGTTGGAGAAGAACTTGTAGTATCCATTACCAAATACTTCGTTATCCTAGTTAACATGGTCGACGGTAAAGTTGAACTTTGAACAGGTCGTTTATACAGATTCTCAATCTCCGCTTCCGGCAATTGAACTGGAGCCAAAGTTGGTCTTCTTCGATTCTTCTTCAGCCCTTTCTTAGTGGGAGGAGGTTGCCCACCAATAATGTGCGTAACAGGAGTCCTAGTATACAACTCTTTAATATCGTCACCTTGAGCGCTTCCCGCCGTGAAAGGCATTACCACCATCAATGCTCGTTTGCCTTCTTCCCTAGTATTAGTTACATTCGAATCTGTTATATTCTCTATAATGTCGATTATTTCCCCTCGCGTTAACCGCGGTAAATTAGGGTTAAATTTTATCAATTCTTGCACCTCTTTGATCGTTCCTTCGATGTTCTCTTTGGCGGGAGGCTGACCTTGCTTAGCACTTTCTGGACTCGTATAGAAATCGTTTATCGCCACAGGGTGAAGTGAGAAAGCATCGTGAATCTCTTTAGCCGGTTGGTGGGAAAATGTAGAGCCGCATAGCAGTAATGTGAGGGTTGCGTATTTCAGGTACATCTGGAAATGAAAGGAGAATTTTCTTTAATGTTTAACATATTTAATTTTGTAGTTATTAATTTAAAAGATGCGAGGAAGATAGGAATATTAACCTTTTAGAAGTTTGCAAATTTGGCGAGTTCTTTTAATAATCACTGCTTAAACCGCATATTGCTAAAAGACTTATGCCAAAGGAGTCGAGTACGAAGATTTATTCAATTTTTAGTTACTATTACAACCCAACATTCTGTTAATACCCCGGTGGCACGATTGGTTGGCTGACGGTTGGCTTTCAGTTGGGTATTAATTGGCTCGAAATCAGCAAAACCGGTTAAGCGTTGGTCGTCAATCGGGAACACTTGAGTACAAGCAAGCCGCTGAAGATAAGTTGCCAGAGCTTTGTAAACATGTGACCTTACGGTCGACAAACAACAGTGAGCCAATTTATTATTGACAACTACTAGATCTAGTTTTCACAAATATAAATAAATATGATTAAAGACGAGTCTCCTCTAGTAATGGAA